>JARJDT010006085.1:0-14416 GCA_030264655.1 Leptusa sp. GC000079
GACGCGTCGCTGAAATTAATTAGTATTTCATTACTTGTTTAAACAGTTTAGTTCATCGATGGCTCGTGTTCTCGAATTAGATTTTACGTATAGTATACAGCATATTACTTACTGCCCGGTTGCTCGTACACATTAAGTAAATTCATCCAGTTTGGCGAGTTTGTGTGTAATTACTTTTTAGATTATATTGTCTTAGGGCCCAAGGAAAAAGCTTGATTTAATTTGCTTTTCATTCTTTGTTTCGTTCATTTCTTTCTTCGAAAGCGTCGACAGCGAAGGTTCTTTCTAACTATAGGTACGTACAAATACTTAGAAGAAAAGAACTTCATTGTTGTGAAAAGGAGAAAAAAGGAAGAAAATGAATCATTCCCGAATCAATCGCGATCGTGTCGTGACCATCAAATTAGTTACTTTTGTTATTGTTACGATTCACGTAAATGTAGCTGTAGGAGAGATTTATCGACATTATTTGCAATTCCATTTGTAATTTCTCCGTCTCAGTTTATTTCTATGCAATGAGGTAGAAAAGGGATGAATAAAACGGGTCGAAGGTGTTTAATAAAGTGCATGATTTCTCGTTACACGTTTTACTTGTTACTTGTTCGTTGCGCTACAGTTACAAGGCAGCCCTCGTTACGTTACTAAACACGCAATAAATTCCATTATTTTACGACAATTACTATCGATTTTGAAGCGGTCGACCATATAACACTTTCCATAATTTGCATTCCGATTGGCAATAAAATTAAGCAGTTAATTGTTTGCCAACATTTGCACGTACGGCTACGCATGCAGACAATGAATCTTTCCACTAAATTTATAATTTAAATTTTTAACCATTATTTTCATCAATTATTCAAATATTAAATGATTTGAACACATTATTTAAGATGTATTGCGTACGTTTTAAGGCGACCATGAACTATGATGGTGATTTTTGGCATAGCATGAATCACCCGGAGAAGGATTGAATGTGAATGGTCAAGCAAAACCGCACACATCTGCCCAAGTTGTTACGATACTCCTGTTTCCTCCAAGAATGATAACTTATTTAGTTAGACTAAAGATGTGGAGTAGACCGTGATCTACCCCATTTCGTTCGCTTCTCGATCAAAGCGTACATTCGATTCCATTGCGTTCTACTGGTGGAAAGCGGCATGTTCTTCTTCTCCATGTGTAACGTTTGATATGGGTTGTATATTGACAGAAAGAGAATCAGACATAATTGAAGATTTATGTGGCTATTCAGTCGAAGAAACTATCAGCTTGCATAGTGTATAACTAGTTGATACTAAAGGTACTGAGAAATAGAAAATGTAGCATCGATTTAAAGATTTAGGACGACATCAGCCAAGATCTATCCTGGTATTTCCTATAAGCATAGAGAATTTTTACTAACGTTTCCTTTATAGAATATAAATTACATTTAATATTCAATATTAAAATTGCCTTTTAAATATAAATGTAAACTAAAAATAAATCAAATTCAAGTCAACATTGATTTTGATGTCAATCGTAAACATTTTACTCTGTGTAACTTCTCTATACTTGTCCTTCTGGCAGTTATATCTTGCGGGAGCAGAAAATATATCTTTACAAGCAAAGCGTAAATTTAATATCGCAACATTATCGAAAAGTCAAAAGTACAACCATTTATACTTAGTTTGCAAAAGTGTATATACTAAGTGAAAATGTCGCAGAGGGTGTCGTTGTTATATCGTTCGCTCTTTGCTTTTGCCGAATGTTCATTTCGGGCAGAATGTTGGCATCAGACGGAGTTCGTTTGGCTGTAGATGCTCATGCCGCTGTCGCATCGAAGCGTCGTCATCGTCCTCGTCGAGTTTGAGTTATGTAAAGTTTGCATTATCAAGTTTTAGGCTCCAGCAGTTTAGTTGTTGATTGTGGGGAGAGTTTTGGTTGTATGATTTGAAGGAACGATGACGACGATGACTATATGCTTGGCGTAACTGTGTAACAGTCGCTAACAGTAGCGCAGACGATCGCGCCTGAGAACGCAAGAGTTCGAAGAGTTCTTGGCATCAAGGAACATAGAAAATCCATTAGACAGTTCTAAGAAACCGCGATGCTGCTTTTGGTGCTTGATGCCATCAGTGGATGAGGCCGATATTGCAAACATCAATACTCAATATAAGATAATACATTTAAGATCCTTGAAATTGAATGCGATGTCTAGGCATAATACATGCATCAATCTCGTATGCCATAAAAACTAAACTTTTCGAGTTTTATGTACATTTCGTTTTAAATAAAAAGTAAAGTTTCGCCTGACTCTTATTTGTGTTTGTTGAATACCAGGGTACAAACGAGGTCTTTAGACTTCCTCAATGACACAATAAGTTAGAAACAAATAAAAAGCACCGTTTTGGCATAACAAACATATAGGTAATATATAAGGAATTTCAAGAATCTATCTTTGGGCGAGATTACTACGAAGGCGATGAATATAAAAACTATCGCCGGATTCAATTAAAATGCTAACATTTTAATTTATGCGTTCGACGTTTGGCTCTATTAAATTAGGATGTTTAGCAAATATTTTGATAACAAAGTTGTTTCTTTTATAACATTTTAAAACTTTTTGAGTTTGTATGGTAGGTATATAGTAGAGTTTTGCCATAAAGCCGTAAAAGTTTCAAGTATGCTAATTTGCAGACAATACAATAATATAGCAACAAACGAGGCGCATAGCAGAAAGACACTGTAATTAATGGATGCTGGAAGTATTTATCAAGATTCCATCCCGCCATCCTTGTACTTATACATACCCTTATATATCCCGAAAACGGCATAATCCTCGAGGGCTGGCAGGTAATCACAATTTCTGATAAACGTTCTTGTGATGTACGAAACATGGTAGATACGCCCAAAATGTGTCCAAGAAAAGCCGAAGCAATGCCAAAATAAAGCCTGCTTCACAATTTTTTTCTTTTATAATTAAAGAGCATCAGTACGTTGTTTGACTGCAGGCAATTTATGCAAATCAATAAAAACGGATGTGAAACCTATATTAACAAAGAATCTGTGAGCATTTGCGAGGTCGGCGAAGTCGAAGGCGGTCAACATATCGAACAGCATCATGCAAGCAAGCAAAAAAACTTGGTAAATACACGCAATGTTAAAATGCAACGAACTGTCTCTTCGTCCCGACCTCATTGTACTTTACGACATACGCATACCTTTAACGCGCTTTATACGCGCGGAGGCACAGGACGATCATAATTTTTAAGCTCTTCTACACACCACTACAGCAAATGGCATAATAAGATTTAATCGTTTTATGTGTACTTAAAAATATTCAAACCGTTACATTATGGCCGCCGAGCCATTGGCACACAGGGAACGTTAAAACAGTGATAACTCCGCCACATTATTTTAATGTATTATTATCCAGACGCATAGTAACATCCTGTATAATTCAGCATGCAGTTTATAAAAGGAACATTGCATTGAACGAAGGATGAGCGCATTTACTTATGCACATACCAACTACATAAATGTTGACTTTTATTGTGCACACACTGCATCAATTAGTTTAACGTTTATATCGGTGCTTGGATCTTAAGATTATTGTCAAAATGCCTTCACAATTTAAATAAAAGCATTGTAAATATAAGTAACGATCGCATGCCACACAGCGTATTACAAAGGAGAATTGAAAATGAAAAGAGTTGGTCAAAAAAACAGCAAAACGGATAACAAAACAAAGAAACACACAGACGAATAGAAAAACTTTTACTACTGGTAACTGTTTGTGACAGATGCAAAAGTACATTTATGAGTTTGATTTATGCCCAACTTATGTTAATTATGTGCGCTCGCCGTCCTGTTAGAAGAAATTCCGTGCACACAGATTTTATTTCTAAACGGATTATAAATTGCATAAGGATACTTTTAAGGTCACACTTTGTCTTATTGTGCTCTCATATAGGCGCATTAAAATGCAGTAGCCTGAGCAACTCAAGTAGAAGAAGAGAGTTAAGCAAGTCGAGTCGGCCTAAAAGAGCGAGCGTGAAAGCTGGGATAGATGGAATTCATCAACGTAGGAAAACCGTTTGCGAAACGCCATAAACCGCATTTTCACAATTTGGGATTTCGTATTAGCATTTGCTAGTTCCGGGTTGAATTCATTTGATGTCTGGAGATAGATAGGTTTTTCGTAGATATTTACGTGGTGCATAACCACATGCAAAAAAGAAGACCGAGATATAAAGTGATTAAAATCTACACAGCCCAATGTGGTGCTTATCACGCTGAGAGCTTTTCAGGGGTGCTCGTAAATAGGTAACCAGCACACCATTAGGTCAAAACCACCCGCACGAGGAAATGTGTATAAAATGTCTTCTATAATGTTACTCTAAATCTTAATTCAAATAACAGCTTTTAACAAATATTGCCTGATAAATGGTCGTACCAGGCGGCTAAGACTATACACAACCAAAATGAGTAAAAGGAACAGCAACAATTTAGCAAGAAAATCCTAAATTTAACAATAAAGTATTTGTGAAACTATCTTTACTCCTATAGGAATTCAGTGTTCCGTCAAAAGATTTTCATTAAGACATCGTTTAAACAGGGCTTGGTTTTCCTCAGGGTTTCAAGTAGATGAAAATATCCTTTGCCAAATGGCTTGCTGCGTTTAGAATAGAATTTACGCCGGTTGCGCATTTCTGGATTATTGTTAATTACCAGCATGTGTTAATCTTAATTTCATACCGCAATTTAGGTGGGTACGTCATAAGGACGCCTTAGGTTCCTCTACAATACGTAATAGTCTCATGCTTTACCTGAACATTAGAAAATGTACGTAAAATTCCTTCCGGCATGTTTGTTCCGAAGAGCAATGCGCACAAAGGTCACGTACCATACAGACGGTAGCATATCGCTATCTGCACATAGGTTTAAAGTAGACGAGTGGTGGGCGCCGATATGTTCGCTGTTCACCGCCGCTTCACTTTGATCTTGTATAATTGTATTTCATCCGCCGATAACGCCACACACGGCATCGATAGATAGCGCGCACAATGCATGCATAAAGTAAGTTAATAAGCTAAGAAGTCACTTCGATACAAGATCCACGTACAAATTAAGACACACGCGTATAATTAACAAGGGCGCATATGAAATCACTTGCTACATGTACCTCCAAGCAGTTTCAATGTTATGTTATGTTAACTAGACAGGAATATTCCCAATTCGAGCTCATTTTTATCAATCCACGTTGCTTTGTGTCAGGGCAACACGTGTTTATGAAACGTTTGAAGATTTCACATACGAAGCAGAATTTAATTAAACAAACTTCCAATTTCCATCGTGCGGCACAAATATTTAAAACACCAAAAAGGACGAAATATTAAACACTGACGGGATCGGATGAACTGAAAGATCCGCGCAACAAGTTGCTCGAAATGCACGTGCTCCTCCTGCCTTGAAGGCGCTTTGTGTATTTAACTATACAACACTACAACAAATTTCGTATGACAACGCAACCGCTATCACATAAAGTAAGTCCAAATAGTGTTGCGGTCAATGCTGATGGACTGCCGGACCAACAACTCCACGCGAGTCGCCAACAAGACTCTCAGCAACGTGCGACTCCAACGCACGTTTACACTTACCTTAAGCCTACCATCTCTTCAGATTTTGCTTGATGCATTGAACCGGTTGCTGGTAGCTACTGTTACCAACGCCAATCTCTTTCTTCAACACATATGACTTTTTTATAATAGATGATATAATAATATTAAATTAATGCATCAATATTTAGAGTGTATTAACCCTTTCTGGAAGTTCTTTGTGTGTGCTATTCGTGCTCGCCAAGATTGCCAACTTGCTAATAACTCACAATGTTGGAATCGCTCCCTTACAATATAATAAAGTAGCGTAGGTTAATTTAGAGCGTCAGCAGGAGGCATTCGACTTATATTGCGATTTATAACGTAATTACTGCGGCATATTCGAGTATTCTGTATATGTATGTAGGTACAGACGATAAACACGGCGCGCGCTTTTTTTTATTCAAGGCATTTGGATCATTGAGCAAATAAATCGTTTGTAATCGATATAATTTTTTTGTTGCTTAACATCCAACAACTATTATTCAATGATACAGAGTACTCCAGGCACCGCTTCGGAATGTTCCGCAGGTTTTTTCGGTATGGCAAAATTTAAAACACCTTGTAGTCTTGTACATAGTGTGCTTGTATCGATGAACAACAATCGCCCGCAAATATACCCGATCAGGCAATGATTTATAAACAAACATAGGTCGGCGAATTAATTGGACGCAATTAAATTGAAAACGCTTGCGTTGCAAAAATGAATGACTTCCAATAATCATTCGCGTTCCCTGATTCCCGGTAGTAGGCTAGGTATGTTTGTGTGTGGAAATCAAGCTGAAACGCTGACCGAATCGCGTAACAATGAACAGAAGAGCGCAAAAAACAACACAGTGAATGATGTTCAATTGCAGCGGCCGATGGGAAAGCAGAGTGGCTTCGATATCTAGATAAACTTTGCAATATGCACTCCGGTCTGCATAGTTTTCTGGTTAGTGGCAAAAGCATATGCGAAATATGCATTTTCCCCATTTTCCAAATGGCACAAAGCAGCACAGATGCGAGGCTGAAGTAGTTTTTCCACAATCGTCATTGTTGTGATCGTTCCGCTTCCGGGCATAGCTCTACTTCTCTCTGATGGTCTCCAACTTGAAAATTCTTCCACATATATGCTATTCTAGTGCTGGATGGCTGTTGTACTTCTATCGTTTGACTTTTGCATTTCGAATGGATAATCTTTTGTTGGGTGATTGAACGATTCGTCGCGGTGATTTTGGACGTGACCATTTCGGCTTACCTACTCGTTTCAGCAGGTCCGCATGCTGCATTCACGAGTTTTGCCGCCTTGTAGCACACATTGTCATCATTGATCTGTATTGCACAAGTTCAGAATGAGACCTCATTTCATTTAAATCGCGAACTGTTTCTGCGGAGCTTGCCTATATGTATAACGGCATCGAATGGTAACCGGTAGCACTAAGAGCTTCAAGCACTTTGGCTGCATTCATACAGAATATTATGCAACATATTTCGGGGCATCGCATCACCCAGTTACTATCTGCAATCTAAAAATCAACTAAAAATTATAAAATAAGAATTGTTAAATGCAAAGGAATAAGTTTTTAAGTCGCGTTGGAAGTAATATAAACAGGATATCACCTACCCCTAATGCCTGTTATATAGTTAGATCGTTTAAGGAGTCCATTAACTATAACACTAACATTAGTTATGGTTTGGGGTTCTACCTCACCGGGTTTACATCGACAAAGGTTCTCATCCCATTTAAAGAGCCATCACGGCAGTACACGCAACGCTCAGCACTTATGCATAATGTATGAATCTTCGGAAATACATGCAATTGAATTTGGAATAATATTTGTCTACGTTTCCTATATTTCATCTCATCCTCATCTTCGCCCTAGCGATGAGTGCCTGACTGACGTTTTAAGTCTGTTTTTGTTAGTAATAAATTAGACGAGCGAAGAGACGTGATGGCGTATACTTGACAAATGGACTAAGTAGATATCTTGCGCATCAGAAATAAATAAACCACATTGTCAAATCAAAAATGTTCCAGAATCAAATGCTGTCTCCGTACGCATCCACCTATCTCTCCTTTCCATACTTTGTTTAAATACTTGTATGGATATGGTCTTCAATGTGTGCTACGAGGGTGAGATGCTTTGTTCGGCTGTCTGGTTCGGAACCTTAATTAAATTATTTGTGCAGAGCGAGACTGGTACTGGAGTGCAATGTGCTAGGAAACGCATTTTAGCCCGGCGCGCTTTCTAGAGTTGGCAACATCCGCTTTTTTGAATTTCGGCCAAAAAGCACACTCTAACTGGCCAGCCGTCAGCCAGCCAACCAGCAAGCGCAAGTACAACCCAACTAAATTCAACACCAAAAAGTTAATCAAAACTTTGAGAAAAGCCGCCTGGCCTGGATACGTTTCAAAGCAAATACATTGAGTAGCACCACGACCAGTCGTTCTCGCTTAACAAACGGAAGGTTGTCCGCCAAGCGTCTGAGTCTGACAATTAAAATTTTGTATAGAAATCATTTGGGATTGATAACGCTCTTTAAATTATTCCCCTTTTAAGCGAACGGACCGCGCATTTTTGGCGTCATGTCAAAGCGCAAACGAGCCATGCCAAGAACCGAGGATCGCTCGACGTGCGAGATATTTATTGCCCTTGCACTGAACTTTATTGAGGAAATCAAGGGTGATGGGGATCAATTTACAATTTAATGTAACGCCATGAAGTCAAATCGAACCCAAATTTAAATAGAGAAGGGTGGGCGAAATTGAGAAATATTGAAGCGCTTACAAATTTTACACGAGCAACATTTTTCCCAGTTTGTTCCGCAATTAGTGTGTACACATTTTTGGAGAGAAATTACAAAGAAATAGGAACAATTTGCAAAATGTCAAGAATTCCGAAAGGTTGTAAAAAGTCGACAAGTTGTATAATAGTTGTCTGTTGGCGTTGTTTTGCATAGCATTGTGTGAAAGGCCCTGGTGGCGGTGAAGAGGAATTCCGGAACGCACGATAGACACGAGCGGCATCCAGCCTGGCACGCTAGTCCGCACATTACTGCAGAATTGATTTCTGCCAACTATTAACTCGCTAAAGTGTTTTCGTCTTCACATCACTGCTACTTTGCTACCAATAGTCGACAAGCAGCACGCGACCTCATGTTCTATCAGGTCAAAACGATTGCCTAACAAGCTTTAAACGTTTACGGCACTACACGTGCAAGCAGGTGAAAATCGAAAAGCCAATAAAACACGCCAATCTTTGGCTGCATGAACATGTAATCGAGCAAGACGATAAAACGATTTAAAACAATATTTGATCATTGATAATCATCGTTATGGGGTATGAAATATTTAAATCTCTTCATTTAACTCCATTAACGTTCATTCTTATGCTCGGCCTCGGGTAGTTTATAAATTAAATCTAATTTATTGAAGCTGTGCGCGAATATTCACAATGTGCGAGAGTTTGAACGCTAGCTGCCGGAGCATTAATTAGCTTGCCAGCTCGTGAGGCAGCTAGCAGCTAGGATAGCGCGAAGCTCGTGCGAAAACGAACCGCCACTGCCGCCGCCGACCATACGAAACGAACAAAACATAACCGTACTATCCTGTGGCAGCAGGCAGCAAGTAAGCGCACAAACGAACCCTCCGTAAACTTTTTTTTCCATCTCGCGCTCCTCCCGGCACCTTGGGAGATTTATGCACTCACACTTTTAATCGAAACATACCGTGTCGAGTCAACTCTTGCTGCATTACTTCTAAGTTCTAGTGTGCAACGCTACGGATGCCAGGAAGAAACACATTGTTGTCGTACATTTATTGCGGTAATTGTAAGGAAGCGCGCGCTCGCAACGGAGACAAGGACCTTCGTCAGCGACTAAGAGACTTGGTGCGCCGTTACTCCTTTCGACTGCGGAGACGTCCCATTGTCTTTCGGTCTCCCGGTTTTGATGTCTCTTGTTCTTGTTGTTGTGTTGTTATTTGGTTGTTGTCAACTCGTTTGTGTGTGCGCACGCTTATGAAAGAGTAAGTTCGTTATAGTTGAGTCAAATGCGACGTTATTAATGTGGGACCTAATTATTTACGGTAATTAATTATCGTGTGCTTGTTGATGGGTGAAGACAATGCAGGACTCTGGGTGATGCTGCGAGATTTCGCTATGAACACATTCTCCTTCGAGTCCTTCGTCCTACGCTATTGCGATGAGATTCCGATGTTACTTAAGAGAATAGCGCGAGTGCTAGAGAATCCGATGCTGTGCAAGAACACACATTATGAATCTAATAGTTCGGGGAATGATACGACTTTATGACGAAGCCACCCTCATTGTCATAATTTCGACAAACCCAACAATGGAATCAAATTACGATTTATTAGCTGTCCGATGTGGTAGCATTGTTTGTTTATGATGAAGGGAATAGTAATGTTAATTAATAATCGAAAATCGACCCAAAAATATCAATCCGAGCTAAAGTCGTCCTAGAATTGCAGCACCGAATGCAATTCTGTAAAGAAGCTAATGTATACGAGTCAAAGTTAAATTGCCTGAAACGTTTAAAGCACTTTTTAGTTTATCTTATCTATACGGCGATATAAACAAATTCTGCACTTCTATAAGAAGCTCCAAGGCTTGTAAAGACGTAAACGGTGTGCTTTAGTTAGCCTGCAACAGACTACAAACGATCGGCGAGGATTCATTATCCTTTACGCATTTTCAAAGTTAGTGGAGGTTTAATTAAGTTAATACGGTAAAAGTTAAATACACTCGTAAATCATGATTTGATATTCGAAAGGCTGGCACGCCATAATTACATCTCACTCAACAGCGAACGCATTTTGCCTGTGCGCCGGTGGTGCGCGCTTTGATGCTTCAACGCTGATGGGAATTTCCTCTCTTCTTCGACGAAATAATAAAAAAGTCAAGCAAACTGTGGCGTCCGTAGTTGGTGCAGAGGGAGGAAAAAGCACTTGCAGTGTAGACGACTGGCGTTTTACGTGAATATGCACAACTCTGATGTTGCTGGCTGGATGTGTTATAGTTGATACGAGGATAGGATATGGATGGATAGATTCATATTCCGAGATAGATATGCTTCGATGACAGGATAGATACGCTCGCACAACCCACCCGTCTGCGTGTTCGTAAAGGTTTATTTTTAAAGTTCAATTGTGCATACAAATGTTACACACACAATGCTCATCTCTATTGAGCATATAGAAGGGGATGTCAATATGGCAGTCAACAGATGTGCGAAACTGTGAAATTGTGAAATATACAAGTTGGAAAACAGCAAGCGAATTTCGCTTCAGGCCTGTAGTGCTCGCTTTACTGTAGAGAGAACTTCCAACTTCGCCGCATCAATGCCTTGCACAGGCAAGAAAGGATTTTCAGTAATATACACAATGTTTCAGCCATCTACAACATTGAACAACAGTGAAGAATTTTCTCCCAGGGAAAACTAAAATTATGAACAAATCTGCTTCTTTAACTGGTAATCTCAGGAGCTGTAATTTAAGAAGGATTTCGTATCAACCATCAGGATCTTACCGACATCATGATTTTTCCTTTCTCAGTTGTACCACTGTGGTACAAAGAAAACAAAACGGGCAGCACTATTAGGTTGGTCGAAACGCAAAACAATGAGGAAACTGAAAAGGACGAAAGGGCACTTGACTCGAGTCGAACGAGCCAGGCGGGAACTATTACGTCCACTTCCGGTCTTGTCTCGACCTCCGGAGGGCAGCCGAGCAGACTTATCGTCCACTTTCAGAGAGTCGAGAAGGGAAATTAACTCTCGCGTGTGCTAACTTTAAACAGCCAAACAATTCGAGTTTCGACTAGTGAGTGTGCTGTCGACAATTACATCATCATCGAATTCAATTTATATAAATTGCGTTTACTGCATCGATCGGTGCCAACATTTATCCATCTCCGATCGTATTTCTATTGTTGTGCCGCAAATATTTCAATATGACTGGAAAATATTTGTTTATTTATGCGCGTCTATTGAAGAGAAGGTGTTGATATTGGCGCCTGATGTTGGTATGCTCTACGAGGTTTAAAAATTGAATAATGCCCTAAACGTTCGGGAAAGGAATTCACCAAGTATGTATATGAACGTCGTCATCTGTTTGAATAATCTATGCTGTGAAATTTAGCGTGAATGTCTTTTATGATAAAGTAATACGCTCCGACTCATTCGGCAAAATTTATTTATGTTTGCACCACTCATCGCATACAATGAATTGTTTTATAGCTATCGGGTGCGAAAAAATACAAATATGTATCTTTCGGAAAAATGATGGAACGAGGAGATGAGTAAACGAAATTATCGATTGCGATTCGATAAAAAATTCGAAATAAACGCATTTGCAAGACTTGTCAGAGCCAAGGTATGTATGTACGGATAAAATTCCCCGCGGAATATTCAAGTGAAATTGAAAGAAGGAAGTAAAACAAAAACACTAACTCGAGCGACGGCAAAAAATGTTACTTTACTTTTATATCGACTCCAACCAACGGATATACGAGAGTACGTTAGGGTACACGCGGTTTGCCGGTCGGATAGAAATTTTCCTTCGATATATTTACGCTGATACCGATGTTGGATATCATCGTGGTGGCGCTACTCCAGCAGCCAGCTTGCTGTTTTGTATACCAACAGGCAACTTTGAACGTGAAACGTTCGCCGTTACTGTTACCGCTCTGCCAACGTGAAACGTCGTTCCGTTCCGGTAAAGCTGACACGCATCCCAGCGCCTTCACATTTTGCAGGTTTATAAAACTTAATGCAAGACATCCCCCGCTCACTGAATATGTTACTTCCATTAAGTAGTTTAATTAAAGTAAGACAAGTTGCTCAAGAGAATTCCAAGCGGTGCTTTTCTTGAGATTGCGGAAAATCCGTCCAGAGACAAAATACAATAAATCTTAAAAAGGCCATTCAATGAAATTATTCCAGGAGAAAATCTTCAAAAGGTCGTAAACAATTCCGCATTCAACTTTTTGAAGTCCTTAAGAAAAAGCATAATGAAGATGGAATTATTATCAACGTTAATTAGATGAATTCAAAACTCACAATTAATTAAAATCAAATGGCTTTCTTTTCAAGGATATTTTCAATAGAGAGCGATTTTCATCTCAAAATAGCAGTTTAATAAGTTTTAGTTTTAATTTAATGACTTTCCTTTTACACTTTCTTCTTGGTTGTTGGAAATGATTAAACTTGAGACGAACATTACAGTTGCAGGAATGCCACATGAGGATTGTTTTAATTTTAAATTAGTTTTAATTAAGAAAAATACCATGCCATGAAAGTTATGTTGCAGTCGTAAAACTATGACAATGCAAATAGTTTCACATTGTGGGTTTATTGCAAATTGAAATTGAAAAATCCGGCAAAGTTTTACATGCATGTACTTTTCCTACATATGTTTGATTATTGGTAATGACACACGCGACGAACGCACGCTCGCAGTTGTTGCACACTCGTGCCTGCACGCCTTGCCATCTTGCTACTTTTCGAACCTATCGGAGAGGAAAATAAGTGCCAGAAGTTAGTAATATGATTTAGATGTAAGATGTACCGGATGTTGCTTGGAATCGTGACCAGAAGTTTTGACTGCATAATACACTTATATAAAATTTAGCACTTCGATTCCACGACCAGACAGAGGCAAGCAACGACATTGGAAAGAAGGGAGGACCAGGTAATGCTGCTTTCATCCCATGGAAGCTCCTGTTCTATGCCGTTCTTTCCGTTTCCAATAGGCGGTCGATTTCGGTTCGATGCCTTTCGCTGAATTTGAAAAATATCTTGCCGAGTCAATATGTTCGACGATGTTCTTTTTTCATCGAATTGTAGATTCGTCTGCAAGCGGTGCATGAGTCCACTAGGAATTGCTTAATTCGCTAACATCTGGAGGGGAACTGGTTTATAATATATATTGTTCTGCCGTGTATCAAAACGATGATATATAATTTCCAATAAGTCGAAGGAGAAGAAAGCAGCGCGCGCCCCGTTCGATCATCGTTCGAGTAGAGATATTAGTAAGATAGAAAGAAGAAGGTGGCCTGCCTGGCAGGGCCAATCTTGGGTATATGGATAGAGTGCGGATGGGGGTTATGAAGTGTGAGCGGCCACAGCTGGTGTTGACGGCGTTATGCACCCGGTTCGCAGGGGATATCAAATATTGAAAGTGGAATATTTCGTAAGACAGTAAAGTTTCCAGGACGACGAGCACATACTGAAAAATCGACAACGACATATTTTTTATACACGTGCAATGCACACATAGGGGTGGAGGCGGTGGAGGAGGGTAGAGTGGAATGCCTGAGACGAGCCCCGACGAACAGGAGCAAACGAATGCAAAGAAAGCCAATGATCTATCGCATCACTAAATTCTGTTTCTATTACCCCTTTAACACGCTGAGCGGCAATAACGAATGACGTTCGAATCGTACTACCTGTACCAGCACAAAACCGCCTGCCTACTCGTAATGATTTATATTGAATATCAGAGCAGGAAGATTGTGTGTTAGGTACAATTCGAATATTACTCCAGGGTGTAATAATGCATTCCGTCTGCATGACGACGACTTAGGCTTGTTGGAGAAACCGCCTGTTAGCATTGCGTTTTGCCACAAAGTGGGTCAAAAGGAGCCGTAAACATCCTGCAATAGTTCCTATCGGAAACAGAGCTTTCTGCTATCGGAAGTGCAGCCACGTATATTTTCAAATGCACACAAATTTTGCTGTTATCAATTACAGATGCACAGGTGCATAATGTACAGGATTAA
>JARJDT010006086.1:0-14330 GCA_030264655.1 Leptusa sp. GC000079
CTCTTTTCTCTTCACTTAAACAGTTACTTACTGATCTAACAAACTTACTAAGCAAGATTAAAATATTACATAATAACAAGAAGAATATTTTATAATGGGAAAAGTGCAAGTGCGAGCAAGAAAAAATAGTCGAAAAATTTGTCGTCGTTACGACAACGCCAAACGTCAAGTACATACCACGAACATTAACTCATTAACAATTACATTGACATCCAGCGACACAGACTGCTTGACTGAGGTTGAAATTTACGAGTTTTATTGACTCTTCCTCCATTTAAAATCACAATTTAAAAAAAAAGTTGTTGTGTTTGTTAACGTGATGGAATCCCCCAAATCGCGCGTAAAAAACGCTTATTAATGTTGAACTAATTTTTATTCATGAATAAATAAATCCAACACTATGTTAGTTAATTATTCAGTTAGTTTCCATTGCTTTTAGCTCTAGGCCTAAATACACTATTCTAGAATGATTTAACAATTTTGTAATTTGATTATCTGTTAAAAACCAAGCAACTAAAAATTAATGATAGATTAATGGCACACAAGCACAAGCAACACCGAGCATTTAATTTCATGTTTTTGTTGCTGTTCGCTTGCTTTGTGAACTGTTCCGTTAAGTAAAATAAAAATAGCAAAACTGACAATAAGTGTTTATTGTGAGTGCTTTATTCTTTTGCAAAGAGATGCTTTTTGTATAGACGTTCAAAGTTCAATAAATGATGCGTCATTATTCGCACATTTGTTACAATCGGCAATAATTTAAACAAACTAATTTTGATACTAATTTGCAATTGCGATGAGTTGATTTCCAATTAAAAACATTTTTGCATTCAATCAAGTTATCAACCATTGTACTCATTGTATTTGTAGTAAATTGCTCACATATGAGATGGTTTAATCGAAAAATTATATAATTATAAAAAATTGATTAAATAATCTGCGTTCACGATTGAGATTTTTCAAAAGTAAGAAAACTGACAAATTGTTATTCGTGAATATTAAAACGCGGGAAATTTAAATATGATTCAAGACAAAATGCTGAGTTGCCATATCTATTTTGTATTTCTCGCTGTCATAACCTAAAAATATTTAAAAAAATCTCAATTGTGAACGTAGTTTATTGATAATAATTGCTCGAATTGGTATTTACCAGGAATATTATAGGAAAAATATGAAAAAAACAAAAACACTAAAGCGATTAGCGCATATTTGTCGAATGACCAAACTTACATTCGCGCGATTATTGTTTATTTACGGTCATTTGGTTTCATAATGTTTCTTAATTTTCGTTCGGCTTTGGTAACTGCGTGTCTGTATGTGTGTGAATCGTGCGTGTGTTTGGTTTATAACAACAATTAATTAAATAATTCTAATTGCAAATTGCAAATCAAAACATTGAGAATAAAAAGCGCGCACAACAAAACATTTCACAATAAATAATTTATAAACAGGATTAACAATAATTGTAACGTGCATAAATTAAAGAATAACAACGTTGGTCAATAGCAAAGTATCGCTTGATATATTAGGTGGAACTAAATTGAACGAAATCGAGTTGAGGTTAAGATTATATTTCGACGCACAAGCGAACGAAGATTAATTCAATTGATTGTCAAAGAATCAAATTGGATTTTGCAATATCCATGGAGAATAATCGACGACATTGAAATAAACTCGGAATAATTATGCATCATGTCAATTTCATTAGATTTTTACATCGTAAATTATGACACAATTTAGGCAACACACTTGTACTTGTACGTTGCTAGGCAACACTTGTTGATTTGGTCATGTGATTTGGGATGCGCAAACCTAACCTTGAACCTTGCACCTTGAAAGCTCGAAACAAAGACATCTTTTGATCAATCAAAAAATGCAAAGTTGCTCTCCGAGGCGTTAAAAATGAATTAAGTGGGTTTCGTCGGAAAAGTGCGGGTTTTTCCCCGCAGTCGCGCTGCGTGCGCGCAGATCCTGTTTTTCTGGTAGCAGGAATGCTGCAACCTGCAACTTGTTGCAGGCCTCGCCACTCGCTCGTGTGGTTGCCTGGATGTCCAGTAGCAGCAGTGTCTCTTGATATTGCAGGTGAGTAACGAACATTAATATCAGGTGGGGGCAGCGCGCAGTTTATAAATGAAGCTTTGAGCCCGATCCTGACGGTAGACAATCCGAAAATACGGTCGCGCTCATCACATTGACGAAAATCGTCGCTTTGCTTTTAGGCGGTTTTCCCGCTTTTTTTTATATTCGAATTTTCCCGATTCGCAAAAAGTGTGCGCGACAATAAATCGTGTGTCCATTTTCAGTGTGCGTCGTGCTTCGCTGATTGCGCGCATCAATTTATTTAATTAATTGAAAGTTTCAATTCGCTCCGCCAAAACGACGAAGACAACTTTAGCGACACTTTTAGAGAATTTAATTACAAGGTAAGTGTTGAGATTATGACATTTTAATTGCACAAAAATTGGAAATTCAATTTCCAATTATGATTTTTTTTTTACATTGCTGATTTCGTTTAGTGTGTTTAGTAAAAAATCTGAATTGTAAATTTTATACGATTTGGCAAAATTGAAGCACACAATCGAATAATCGAAAGTTATTAAAATAGGTCAGCAAACTAATTATCGGATTTTCGCTTTGCATTTCAATTAGCCAATTAGCTATTTTCTTTGATCACCCTGTATGTTTGCGATTTGGCAACTTGGCAACTTTTGTTTATTGTTATAATTGCACGGTTTGTTTCCAATAGCAAATTAGCAATCTAATATGAGTAAGTAATTAACAATCGGCAATTAGTTAATTGTAAATTATGCATCAGTTGAAACAATTGCATCAATTATAGAAGATAGAAAAGAACGATTACGTCAATGACTAACACGTGTGTGTTGATTGCGTTTTCTTTGCTTTAGAGACGAATATTCATTTTTTTGACTAATGCTAAATACTATTTGTCTTTTCATCGGCGCGCACGAATTTCACTTTGCCTAAAAATTCGGATGATGGTTGGCGGTGGTCATAAATAAATAAAAAGTTTATTGTTTGAACGCTTCGAAATTTTGTCTATCGAAGGCTAACACCATACCTACATGATCATAAGATGCTGTAAGAAGTATGAACAAACACACACTGAAATCCTAATTGTCTGCGTCTGGTGAACGTAATAGTTTTCGACTGTGTTCGCATAAATAAAGATAAACGCAATTGTCGTCGTCGCCAGAGTCGTTAATTGCATAATGTTGCAATCTCGAAAAATTTCAACAATTTCAATTTTATACGTGGATCAAAAGTTTAAAAAAATATTGATTATTAAACAGCTTATGCAAATTATGTGTTTTCGTGCGTTTTTTTTTCTTCTTAATAATTTTGGGTACAAGTGCAAGCGGTTTCTGTGTCAATGTCGATCAATTCACGAATCGAACATTCTCCATGTGTGTGTGTGTGTGGAAAAGAAAGATTTGAATAAAAATATGGCCGGAACACAAACACATTGACGATGATGACTTTTAAATTTTAACAAGTTCGTGTTCATCATTTATCTTCATAATTTCAACAACTGCTTCAACTCTTCAAGTTTGATGAAATTTCGCAATTGTAATTCGCCTCGAGCGTAATGAATAAAATGAGAATTATTGATCGCAATAAAAAATAAACTTGAAAATTGAAATTGAAATTATGTAAATCACAAGGAATTAGGTTGATGAATATCTATTGTTATCTGTGATCTTGACTTGCTAAATTGATTTTTATAGGCATTAAGTTAAAGTTGAAGTTTAATGGCTTGCAATAGGTCCGGCTTGATGAGCTTGTCGTCGTCGTTGTTGTTAATTGCATAAACCATCAATAAGAATATACTAGGAATGTCGTTAAAATATCGAAAGAAACGAAAACGAAAGTTTTGTAGGCACGTTACGTGCGCACAGACAAATTATTAGACAAATTAAAATATTTGACTTTCTGTTTTTGCCCATTGACTGTCTTCGTCATTGTCATAATCATAAACTATCTTCATTGCATGTTGCATGGCAATTATATAAATGACTTTGTACACACGGAGAAAACGGCGAGATTAAAGAATTAAGAGCAAGAACGAACAGCAGGGAAATTAAACCAAGCCAACTCAACTCAAGACTCAAGAAGAGACAAGGCAGCATTAATTACTAATGAAATTAAATCAATAACAATAATTAATTACAATGCAAAGAGAAGAACAAGTTCAAGAAAAGTGTACACTGACACTGCACTGACACACATTAACTGCAATTTCTCATAGTTTATTTATTTCTATTCTTTGTTCGTGTGTTTTCTTGATGAGTTGTTTATAATTCAATTAATTTGCTTGCCAGCGAAACATTGAAGCATAAAAATTTAAGTGAGAGATTAGGAAATACTTACTGATTTGTTGGAGATTTGAGTTTTGTGAAACGTGCAACTTGTAACTAATTAGCGGTGCATCGATGTCGGTGATGAACAATGAGAAGTGTGTCACATGTTCATTTCTTTCTGCACTGCACGCAAATTACGTCTGACTAATTATTGACGACACGCTCCATTACAATAACTCTCTATGCCTAATCAGTGTAATTGACGCATTGTGGGTTGCTGACTGTGCTTGCACAACGCTTTTCTTTCTTTTCAGAGCTTTAAGGTTTTTATGCAACCAAAGTCTATTTTGAATGCACTAAATTAAAATACTGTTGTTTTTGTTGTTGTTGTTGTTATCTTGATGTGAAGATTTATTAAGGAAACCGAGAATTTCCTTGTTCTTGTCACACAGCGAAAAAAAACATTTCCGAATTGCATAGTAAGTAAGTAGTTTATTGTAATGAATTAAATTATGATTTTCAAGCAAAACAACAAAAAAATTCCATAAACTACTATTATAACATATTGCATGCATTAAAGCGACGAATATTGTGTGTTCAAGTACGCATTCAACACAGCAGCTTGAATTAAATGTTGTCTGTTGATATAAAAAGAGAGCAATTAACATGTTTGTAAATATACGCATGCACAAGGACGCATACATATTCTTATAAGGTTTTAGATTTTTCGTTCGTTTTTTTCCTTGTTGAATTTTTAATTTCTGCGTTGTAATGAATGTTTGATCGTAATTGGTTATTTCAATGAAATCAAGAGGCAATAGTCACACTGTTGTGATTTCGCGCTATTATCAGGGCTGGGCAGTATTTAAAATACAAGTATTTAAAATACGTATTTTAAATACATTTTGTATTTTGTATCTTTTTTTTAAAATACATTGATCATTTCCATTTATTTTGTATTTTGTATTTAAAATACGTATTTTAAAAACATTTTGTATTTTGTATCTTTTATTTAAAATACATTGATCATTTCCATGTACTTTGTATTTTGTATTTTGTATTTAAAATACTACTATTTCGGTTTTGAGTATTTTGTATTTAAATACTTTTTTTGATATAAAGTATTTAGTATTTAAAATACTCCATATTTTCGAAGATACCAACAAAAATACAAAATTAAAATAAAACCGGATTTTTACACTTCTTAATTAAAATACTTTTTGTTAAGTATCTTGTAAGTATTTTGTATTTAAAATACATTGCGGAATTGTATTTTGTATCTTGTATTTAAAATACCTATTATCGTGTATCTTGCCCAGCCCTGGCTTTTGTAATGCAAATGTGCGCTACACTGTTTGTTGTTTATTAATAATTAAATTATTAGATATACGACAATGCAAAGTGTGCGCCATATGAATATGCATGCTGCTGAAATTGGGGAAATGAATAATAGGCGACGAATGAACCAGTTGCGCTACTGTGTCAATGTCGCCGATTGTTCTTTCCTTAACTTGTGACTTGTGACTTGAGTTGTAAAACAACTAAAAAAGCAAAAACAATAAATGCGTATATCGTCGAATCTGTTGCAACAATTTTCGAAAATTATGTATTGCTGTCAGTTCAATGTACCAGAATTAATCGCTCTAATCGAGTTGCAAAAACAAGTTGTTGCGATCGAAAATACAAAATAACTAAATACATTAGGCAAAGAAATGGAAAGTGCTTCACGCTCACTTACCAATAGCCGGCGAGCAAGCAGCAAATTTTTCACTTTTCATTTCGTACGTTCGTTAATTAACGATTAAACTTGTTTCGATCCATCGGCCAGCAAGTGCAACAAGTGCGACTACGAATTAAAATCGCAGAAAATCGACCCGAACGCATTTAGCGCCGCACTGGGTGTTTCGCTGCAAGTGCTGCAATGCAATAAGAAACTTGGCGCGTAAAAATGCGCGAATTTAGGTTAGCGCAGATTATTGCAGAAATCTATGCCTATATTTTATTTATTACACGCAATATGTATTTGCACCTATTTGCTATTTGAGAGACATATGAATATGAGACTCGCAGAGTGAGTGGAAAAAGTGAAAAAGAACGTTTTCGACATCGTGCAAACACCAAACAGGCCTGCGTTTAAGTAATCGTAAAATATGGCACACACACCACACGTTTTAATAGTCATTCGTTGGTCTTCGTCGACGCTTTTTTGCGTTCACCAAGCGCAGCAAATCAAAATGCAATTTATTGAAATTCATTATTTCAACAACGAATAAATCGTATGTTATGTTACAATTTCCATCTATCTTTGCAAAAATCTTAATGCTGACACAGAAAAAGCCAAATTGTTGCTAATGATATGGTAAAAGGAAGAGGTACGTGTACCGTTGATGATTCTTTCAAGTAGCAAATTACACACATCTAAAAGTAATCTAATCTGTGCGGTGAGACGAGATACATCATGTGCCGTTTGCGTACATACATTGAGGTTAGGTCAGTATCATTTCCCATCAAACGAAACGTGCAAACGAATAATTCGAATATAAACACGCAAGAAACGTTGTCGACATGAGATATAATTTCAATATTTGCCTGCCTAAGTAGAGCATAATCGATAATGATGAAGAAATTTGCAACATTTAGAAGAAATCGCAACGAAACATGCTATAAAATGCACTTAAAACATAGTTAAATTGCAACGAGCGAAGAATGCTGCTTGCCTTTACCTTCTTATTAAACTGCACACAGCGAACAAGTGAAAATTTCATCATTCCATTAAAGGAAAACGCAATGAGGTTTACTATTTGTACAAATAAGTCGCGCGCTCGAAAAAGTGACGAATTGCACGAGCGCGACAGAGACAGACACATTGCGCATGAATAATTAAATTGAATTAAATGCAGAGTTTACAACATTCAAACTAAAAAAACAAGAGGAATTGTAAACACTGCACTTGAGTTGTGTTTACAAACATCCAGAGATAAATCAATGATAATGATAGGCAACTTGCGTTTATTTAAATCGCCGTATTTATTAGCATCTTTGACGCACACTTGTTTGTTTTCTGCGTCAAGTAAAAGTAGTCCATCTTTAAGTCGACGTTAATAAAATGTAAAATAATAAATAAAAATTACTGCGACTGAGATTGCGTGTCAAATAATTGATGCGGAACTTGTTACTGTTGCGAATGTAATTGCATTATGTTACAATTACAAATCGGAATCAAATGCGGATTTGTTTTTTGTGGCACTCGGTAGACTTTTCGAAAAAATCAGGCATGCGAGTGCACGCACACATTTTGCTGCATTTTTTTGCTCCATTGTTTGTGCATTTGGTTGCATCAATTGAATATTCTATAGCCAATTAAAGTTTGGTTATACATATTTTTTCCGTATGTTAAAACCGCAGTTAAACAGACGAGTTGATTAGATTTATATTGGTCGTTGACTTGAATTTCTTATGATGTTTGTACACACACATAGTTCATACTAATTTTTCGCCTAAGATGAAAAAAATGCTTAGCTTCAGGCTTTATGACTGCTTACAATGATTTGCTAATAATTTAATTCAATAAAGAAAAACGCTTCATCATTGCTTGCTTCAACTTATTGGTTGACAATTTTTTGTGTTTTATATGGCAAGTCATTATCACTGATGATATATTTTACACTAGATACAGCAACGATCTTTTTACTTAATTTAAATAAATAAATAAATAATGTAAATAAAGTAGGGCTGTCAATAGGATTTCGGACAAGAGCTCTTGTCTTAAATTAAATTTCTTGGCATGTCTCGTAATATGAAGACTTTCTTGTCTTGATCTTGTCTCGACAAGAATTCTTGAAAATCAAGACTTGAGTAATCGACTAAAACTAGCTTAATCGTATAATCAACTATAAATCGATTAAGATTATGTAAATATCAAATATGCACATTTTGAATAAAATTAAAGGAAACACAAGAAGTAAACAAGCAATAAATTAAAATCGATTTTAGGTTAAAAACGATTGTCGATTAATCGATAACAATAGACAGTTGCCCCATCTAGTACGTAATATATCATCGGTGGTTATTATGATATCGTGATAAAACAGAAGATGAAAAACACGTTGCGTTATAAAATTGGTGTTGGAAATGTCAAGGGCTTGAATGTTTTCGAGACAATGCAAATGTATAAAATCTTAAGCGACTCAACAGGCGTGTATACGTGTCCTAATAACTAATAATATTCAACAATAAAATGTTGCGCATCAATCAGCTTGAGGCGAGCATCAAAAGTTAATGACTATGAATGATACGAATAGCAAAAGTGATGCAAACCGAACATGTTTCAATTTTCATTTTCAACGTGTTCTCGCCTTATACCTTCAATACCTACATAATATGCAGAGAGACAATTTCTCGTAAATCAATATTTGTCATTTATCTGCTAATTATGCGTATGGAATGTTTGTCGATGTACAAATCGCCTTCGAATAAAATCTCGTTTTCTCGAAACCTAGTTGTTGAAAATTCAATTACGCAAAATGTGCAAGCAACTAAATTGCACAAATCATTTGGCGGTTAGCCGAATACGAAAGCACAATTACCAATTAGATGCGCCATTCAAAGTTCATACCATCAAGTACAGCAAGTACCATTTGCAGAAATTATCCGTCACGTGAACTTTGCATCGCATGGAATCTTGCACAATTTTCGTACACTTTTATTATGGTTACATACGTATAATGTCACGGGTGTAATAAACTCCTTAAGCTTAACATGCTGAATAATTACTTTGTTTGCAAATTGCTCGGAATTCGCGCGCACTTGACCCAATAAGTTAACGACAACGAACGACATCTGTCTATTAATTAGACTATTAGGATTATAGACGTTTTCTTCACGCTTCATCGGCGAAAATTTTATTTTCATGCGTGTGTTAATTTAAGCCGTTCATTCATAAATCGAATTTAATTAAACGCTACATTTCACAATAATTGCATAAAACGAGGACGCAGATTGAAATCGCAGTTTAATTGCCTACTTGGACACGGTGTAATCTCTCTTGTGGTCAAGAAATTCAAATATGCAGCGTGGAATTAAAAATAAAACGATTGACATTGAAAAAATTAACTCGTACTAAATAAACAATTCGCCACATATTTGCTAAGCTATAAAATCGCTGAGTGATATTTAGTATTAGAGTTTAACTTTAGCGGAATTTCCGCTTTTGCTTGAGTTTCACATAAATTGTTGAATTTTTTAAGTTTCAAAGTCAACACCTTATTTAATTGAAATTATAAATTATTCTAATGAAAATAATAATTTATTTAATTATAAAATCTATAGTAATAAACGATAATTGTGATTACAGTCATTGAGTAATTATATTTGTGCAAGTTTGCACTAATTATTAAAATTATTTAATAATTTATTTATATTTTTAGTTTTTTTTTGTTGGTTTGATGATGAAACTGTAAAAATGTCAAGAGCATCAATTAACTGTTTCTAACCGCGAAACGCGAAATTGTTCTGGGTGTAAAGTTTAAACTTGAACTTTGGGTACAAATTTCGGCAAAATTTGCATAGTAAATTATGCTCGATTGTTATAAAATTTTGTCGCACAAAACCACGAAATATCTCCGGACTGTCTGACAAGACGCAATAAATCATAACCTATCACCTGGGAATCTTTGTGATGTTCACATGTTACGCAGCTACGGGAATTTTTTTTTTAGGTAAAATTTAAATTTACAGACCGTTAACTGCCAATAAAAAATGAATGTTGATTTTTTCGTAGGTATGTTTGTTGCTTCAATTAAATAAATTTCCAACTTTTTACATCATAATTATCGTCTAATGTTAGTTTCAATCAAAGCAAACGTGCCTAATTATATTCCATGACTTGATTATAGTTTTTTAATTGAGGTTATGTACGTACATACAACCTTACAACTTGCGCGCATAATGCTCGCATGAATGGAATAATGGAAATTTCTGTCCAGAAAAACAAATAGGTGGAAAAAACTGGAAATCATCATTAAAACATTAAACGTTAATCATAATTCACAACAATATCAACAAATAAAAGTGAATATTTGTTTGTATAGTGTTAACTCGACATTTTATATTTTATACAGATTTTGAATAAAGTTCCGCGCGTTGCTTGTTGTGTTGTTGTATAATTCTTTGTAAACTTTTTGCTTGCCACTGACCGCACTTAAACGAACATTCATGGCCACCAACGAAATTTCAATATTGCCATTTCACGATAGGTCTAGGTATTTGGGTTACAATTATGAATTTACGAATTGCAGGCAAGGTGAAAGAGCCAAACGCGAAGTTCAATACCAACCAGTCTCGCAAGCTTTAAAAAATTCTCGTTTTTTTTTTATTACAGATGGCGGCGATAGTCAACTACATCGCCGATAATTATAATGACTTTATGGACAATCGAAGTGGTAAGACATTTATTCGTTTTCTAGCAAACATTATAAAAAATATGTGTTTTTTTTATTAGATCCGAGAGTAAAAGACTGGTTTCTCATGAGCTCCCCATTTCCAACATTAGGAATATGTTTAGGATACGCGTTAGTTGTCACAAGAATCGGCCCCAAATTTATGGAAAATCGCAAACCGTTTGAGCTACGCACACCTATCATCATCTATAATCTGATACAGGTTTTGCTCAGCACGTGGTTGTTTTACGAAGTAAGTTACACTATAAGGTTGAGTCATAACTCATGGTCCAAACGAAAAACAGCTATTGGGAGTCAAATTTAGAACAAAAAGTTCCTTTAAAAAACTGTCTTATCTTCAATAGCTTTCGAGATATTCAAATGTTAAATTTCGTCTCTTCAGTTCATTGATGAATTAAAATTTAACACACACATCTGACATTTAAGTTAATTTAGGATTGCTATCAATTGATTGTTATTAAAACAAACAAATTTAACATTTGAATATCTCGAAAGCTATTGAAGATATGACATTTTTTCAAAGGAACTTTTTGTTCTAAATATGATTCCCAATAGCTGGTTTTCGTTTGTATCATGAGTTATGACTCACCCTGTACATTCAAATAATGAGAGTGCGTTCCGTAATTTTTTACAAAAAATTCCAAAAAAATTTCGGAACACGTAATCGAGATTTTGGTTAGCTTCGGAAACAAACGGAACAAACTCTTATAAAAAGAAAAAAAGGCGGGAAATTTTCTAACCAAAAAATGTGTTTTTCAGAGTGGTATTTGTGGATGGTTCACAAGCTATAGCTATAGATGCCAACCAGTTGACTATTCGAACTCGCCGATTGCAATGCGTGTAAGTAATTAATTGCTAATTAACAACGACACTAATTACAGTTTTCATAACCAACAATCTTATACTTATC
Source organism: Leptusa sp. GC000079 (assembly GCA_030264655.1). NCBI lineage: Eukaryota > Metazoa > Arthropoda > Insecta > Coleoptera > Staphylinidae > Leptusa > Leptusa sp. GC000079. The sequence goes on from JARJDT010006086.1 coordinate 11,688, forward strand.
CATTATATTAAATAATGGACAATTATGATACTTGTTACACTTTTAATTCGCATGTTGCAGAGTGTTATAAAAAATAAAAGTGACCTTTCTCAATTTTATATTTTAAATCGAAAATTGGTTTGTAACCTTGTGTCATGTGTAATTATCGATTGGCAACGACCCTTACAATATCTCGTTACGTTTATCATTAAATTAAATCATTAGCGTTCTTTTTATTGAGCTTACATTGGACATTGGTCAATTTGATTAGCATTTGTGCAATACAACAAGCACCTTTTCGTTGTTGCTTCTTCGCCGCAATAACATTGAAACCCGCCAACATTTTACATGCTCATTAAATGTTAACAATGTTATTGAGTTGCGACGTTAAAGTACCACAATTAAACTAAAGAAGCGAAATAAAGACTCATAAAGTAAGCTTGGCTACCTACCAATATCGTTGCGAAATGTTTCGTACACGAAAATAGCGTAATTAAATGAGCAAACTGCCTGAATTTAACAATGGAATAAAAACGATAAATCAATATTGATACTCATTAATTATATAATTACCAGCTTTGTTCTTTTGCGGTTTGTTGCGAGCATAATGCATCGAACAAACTTAAACAATGATACGTTGTGATTGTGCATTTTTTACCGTTTTTACTTTTTATTGCGTGTTTACATTCAATTATAGTGTTTACTTTGTGCACGTTTATTGTGGGAAATTCGGAAAACTATTCGATCATATTTAACATGGCAAACAGGTAAAAAAATGAGTAAAACTGAGAATTAGCACTTGCATCATTGCCAGCGTGACATTTCGCAAGAAGACTAAGTAAAATTCGGTGTCCTAACCTAAAGATGGCGCAATCAGGCGGCCATTTTGGATGCGCTCGACCGCTCGGACAAATTATTAATGACTTTTTTCGCCTACCTACGTAGAAAACATGTAATATATTACTCAAAATGAGGGAGTAAAACGACTCCTAGTTGTTCTCCGGGAATCTAAACTCCATCTCTCTCGTTTTGATATTTAATGTTGATTATTGTTGTCAGATAGCGCAGCTTAAATAATATTTGTGACGATGCATTAAATTTATAAGACATTTTAATTTTTAAGTCATGAAAAGTTGACCACTGGCCAAGATTCGAACCCGCGACCCCTAGGTCTAAGCACCACTGCTTTACTACCTGAGCTACCGAGTCTCATGCCTGAGCCCTATCCTTAAACAATTATAACTTGTACAATACAACATATTCTTGTAAATTCAAACAAATTTGTTATTTTGTTATTTTAACTTAATGAAGGTAGGCGAAAAAGTACTGAGTGTCTCACGGGAGTAAAGTCGTAGTCGCCCTTCGTCTACCCCCGACTTTACTCCCTAGTGACACTATATACTATATGTGTGCTTTTTCAGATGGCACGCGGCTGTTGGTGGTACTACTTTTCGAAATTCACGGAATTCTTCGACACCGTAAGCCACATATGAGCCACATGCGTTGCAGCATTGTTGTCAAACGAGTTAACACTTTCAATTTCAGTTTTTCTTCGTCTTGCGTAAGAAGAACGACCACATCAGCACACTGCATGTCATCCATCACGGCGTGATGCCAATGTCAGTGTGGTTCGGTGTTAAGTTTACCCCCGGCGGCCATTCTTCGTTCTTCGGCTTCTTGAACACGTTCGTGCACATTATCATGTACTCGTACTACTTGGTGGCTGCCCTTGGACCACAATACCAAAAGTACTTGTGGTGGAAGAAGTATTTGACCACATTGCAAATGGTAACTTATTTCTCAATGAAAACCTAAAAACGAACCAAGAACAAAGAGCTTCTGAATGAACTTGTACTAATTTTTGTCCGTGTGTATGTTTGTGTCTGTATGTGTGTGTGTGCGTTGTAATGTTGCAGATTCAATTCGTGGCTGTGATGGTGCACGCATTCCAATTGTTGTTCATCGACTGCAGCTACCCGAAAGCGTTCGTCTGGTGGATCGGTGGTCATGCGCTCATGTTCTACTTCCTCTTCAGCAGCTTCTACAAGCGGACCTACACCAAGGGCGACTTGCAGAAGTCGCGAAGCTCCTCGTCGACGGGGACGTACTCGAGTCTGCTCAACGGCAACGGTTTGCTGGTAAGTTTCGCGCCCGCAAAAAAAAGACAATCGAACAACATCTACCTGTGTCCGGTCTGTGGTTCTATTTTCGGCGAAAATGTCAAAGAACTTGTGCTCGTGCGTAAACCTGAAATCGCATCAAATTCAGGTTTCTCGTTTTGTAAACTCGCGCGATTCGCCTCAAACATGTTGATGCGCGCTCGTTATGCAAATTAAATCGCTCGTGCGATATAATCCATAAGACACCAAGCTGCGTTCGCGTTTTTTATTAATGTGGAAATTTCGCGTTTGCCGGACCGGTTTGGTTGATGACTTTTTATGATTTCTTGCATCTACTAAATTCGGCGCTTTTTTACTTTCTGATCATTGAGAAGAAAGGTACGTAATCGTGCAGATTTTCGATATTGAGATTTTGACGGATTCTCAATAATTAAGGTCCCCTGAATCAAAAAAAGTGGATTTTGCAATGATGTCCGTGTGTGTGTGCCTAAACCAATTATCCGATCGAGCTGAAATTTGCACAGGTGGTAGATACCCATTGGGA
>JARJDT010006087.1:0-14780 GCA_030264655.1 Leptusa sp. GC000079
TAAAAATGTCTCTCGGCATCGAAGCAACGAAATGATAAGATAAAAACAAGAAGAGCGACTAGGCCGCATTGCAGTTTGACCTTGCGGCCTTGCAAATTAATGACATAAATGACAGTAGGAAGTATTTATTTTCTGACAAAAATTACTAAAATCTGCTTATGAATCTGTGACTTTTAATTTCGTAGAATTTCTTTAGACTCCGTTAAAAATCATTTTAATTTCTTAAATTCAGTGCTGCTTTATTGCATTGCACCCTCGATTGCACCCGAATTCGCATTTTATGCCTTTTATCGACTTTTTAAAAAATGACTTAGTGGCTGACCAGCACACTTTTACTATTCGCCGATAGATGATATATAACAAGTCTAACGTGTTTAACTCAAAAATATAAATATTATTTTGGTTTTTTTGCTGTGGTTTTTCTCTAATATTACGTAAGTTCTAACAGTGACGACAAAAGTGTCTCTGGGGAAGTTGTAGTTCATTATTTTGCGCGTCTTTTTTGTGTTTGACACTTGTCTTTATCACCAACAGCTTGGTTTTTATCGCGATTTTCGTGTTTTTTTGTTGTTTTTCTTGAATATTATGAAAAATTGCGGCGGCGCAGAAAACCGGCGATATCTCTGAAACGTCTGAAACTAAAGTCCAAACTCAACAATACACAACACAATAATCGAAAACTACATTAAATTACCTATCGTTTGAAGCCAGTGTCAAAAATTAAATCAAATAAAAATTTAACAAATTTCCTTGAAATTTATAGATAAGAATCCGGTTTGGGAAATTCCAAACTAAAAAAAACATCATAACTTACGTCAAAATACATTTATAAACACTACATATTCATATTATTACAATATTCATTTGCAATTTGAAGTCAGAACAAAAAAGTGAAAATACAACTTAAATAATAATTTGTTCACAAACACAAATATTTTCAAACTTACTTCAAAATGTTCAACACTTGCAACGAAACAAAACTAATTCATGAGCAAACTGGTAGATATGCATAATTGTGTGTAAGAAGAATAATAATACAACTAAATTATCTCAAAATCTCATTAATTAAACTTGAAGTAAAGGCCTTTTTACATTATTGGATTTGGTCTGCAGTTGACTTTGCATTTGATTGTTAAATTTCATCTTATCAAACTAAAATACATAAATGTCAAATAATGTAAATATCCATGTCGGAATTTAATATAAAACAAAAGGAAAATCCAATAATGTAAAAGAACCTGGAGAAGTACATAGCATTAAGCATTATACACACAAACATAAATTAAACTTAAAACACAAAACGCAACTGTGATGAACCACTAACTTAAGTCCTTTATCTATCTCTTTCCTTCTATAACCAGTAACTCTTTAAACTCATATCTTCATGTATCACAAAGTGGCACAGCATTTTCAATAAAATATACATTCATCATAAAGTATATAACTTGTAATGTAACATAGTAGTATTAATTATTATCGGTCACTTAAGTATTTTATATTTGTATTTATAATATTATTAGTAGATTGATTGAATGCATGGTCCATGTTAGTATCTATTATGTGATGTGTGATGCTGGCCGCTAGTAATGCGGATTATATGGCGATTGTTTAGCGTAGACTTCAGTGGTGATCGGTGCCGGCGGCGGTTGTTGTACAGCTTCGTTGTATGACGGCGGCGGCGCAGATTGCGGAGGATATGGCGTTGATGCTGGGGGATATCCAGATATTGGTCCACTAGGTGGATAAACCCCAGGATATGCGCCACCTATTTTTCAAAATTAACATAAATATAACTACTGTTTAACTAGGTTAATATTAATGTATATTAAGGGTAGAACAATGCTCATAAATTAATAATGCACACAAAACGTGAAGAATGCAACGTACCCATGTTATTCACACCATAACCAGGTGGACAGTAGAATCCAGGTGCTTATTTAAAATGAAATGAGAAAAGTCACATGAAGCAGACACAAGAAAGCGAATATTTTTAAAATACTTCAAAATATTACTGAATCGACCATATAAAAATAATTAATATTCAGTAACATTTGAAATAATAGAGTAGAAAAAATAAATAAAATGGTTTACCTGGAGGTCCTTGGTAGCCTTGATACCCACCGGGGGCGAATCCTGGCGCTGGCGGATGCAATGCTACATGTTGTGGCACTGGATGTTGTGGGTCAAGCGGATAAGGCGGAATCACAACTGGCGATGCATTTACAGGCTGATTTGAAACTGTGATAGGAGTTCCTGCCTCTGAACATTCATAATTGTATTAATAGTCTCGTTAATAAATTAATAGTTAAACTCATTAGAAAATTGTTGATACATACGACCGAAAACGACCCCTTGATGTTTGCGTTTGCAGCACCAACCACAGATAGAAAATAGAATGAAGAAGACGATGACTAATATAATAGGCAGAAAGACATCCATTCTATAAAATTCACTAATTTTAATTTTAGAATATAATCAACAAATAACTAACGCACACACACGAACACGAACCTTTTCTATTATTTCGTTTATTGTGCAATATTAACTACTATTACGACCGCACTAAAATTGCACTCATTTCATTACCGCAAACTCTAATGTACACAAAGCGCTAACGATATAAAATTATGTACGTGTTTTATTTATTATCTAGCCGAGTCTTATCTGAAACACAAGCGAAATATTTAAATTATTGCTGCTTGAAGATATTATTGTTGTCAACCTAACCACGAAATTTTAGCAGAATTCGGAGATAACAACCATAAAATACTACAGTTTAATACACTACACCCATCTAGTGGATACGATTCATGTCACTTTTTTTTATTCCCTAGGGTCAAAAGTATAAATTATAAGAATAAATGGCTCACAACAAAAATTTTACAAAATTGTTCCATAGGTAAAACCGTAAAACGGTAAAACCGAGGGTAAAACAAATCACATAATTTAGTAAATTTTAATGTTGCTTTGTTTTGTTCTTTTAATTCTACCAATTTCCGAATGTTTCCAACAACGTCTAGTATTCTATGAAAATTTTTATTATTTATTAATAGCAGTTTGTTTCTGTCACATTCTATTAATTTAATTTCGAATTACATTCAAACAAGCAATAAAGATTTATTAATGTTACGCAGATTCTTTCGCGCCGCTTTTGCCTCTTCGAAATCGTCAACAAGCGAAAGTGGCAAAATGCTTGAACCAAGAATGCGCTATTTAAAAAACGAACAACCCGATTACATCACCGGTGAACAGATCACAGTACCAACGGACAAGATCAAATCGCAGATTTTCAAGTACATCGAAGATATCAAAGCGAACGTGAAGCCAATTGACCGAAACGGTCGCGACGGGATATATTTGGGCACGGCCGGAATAGCGTACATGTTTTACCACCTGAGTGGAGTTGCAGCCTTGGAAAACCACAGAAACGAATTCCTGGAGGACGCCATTGAGTACATCCAACCGGCATTGAAAGTATGCGCGGCGGAAGTAAACTCCACTGATATCCCCGCGTTCATGCTCGGAAACTGCGGCGTTTATGCAGTGGCTTCCGTCATTTACCATGCAGTCGGCAACGTGACCGAAAGCCTCAAATTCAAAGAACTCTTCAACGAAGCGAGCGGAATTTGCAAGGATATGCACTTCCTGCACGCCGGTTCCGATGAATTGTTCGTGGGACGTGCCGGTTATATTTGCGGTGCATTATGGATGTCCCAACAAACAGGCTTGCCGTTCAAAACGGAAGAAATCTTCGGCATTTGCGAGGTTATGATGACTTCCGGGCGGGACTACTCCAGGGCAATGGAGAGTGCGCCGCCACTGATGTACTCCTACTACAATGTGGAGTACGTCGGCGCTGGACATGGCATTTGCAGTATTCTGCAAATGTTAATGTCGGTTCCGGGATACTTAGTGGCCCATCCTGAGGATGCCCGCGATGTGCAATGCACCGCTGATTATGTGCGGCAACTACAAGATCGCGATGGGAATTTTCCGGCGACTACTACCGAAGACCGGAACGAGCGTAACGACTTGGTGCATTGGTGTCATGGAGCCGGCGGAGTGGTCTACTTTCTGGTCAAGTCGTATTTGTTGTGGCAGGAACCTAAATATTTGGACGCGGCGCGGAAAGTGGCCGACTTAATTTGGAGCAAGGGATTGCTCAAGAAAGGCCCGGGTTTATGTCATGGCGTCGCAGGAAATGGCTACGTCTTTTTGCTCATGTACCGTTTGACTGAAGAGAAAATGTACTTGCACAGGGCGTTGCAATTCGCTGTATTTTTGGAACAACCGGCTTTCATACATAGCGCACGCGTGCCTGACAATCCTTTCAGTTTGTTTGAAGGCACGGCGGGAACTGTCTGCTTTTTGGCGGATTTATTACAGCCGAAGAAAGCTTCTTTCCCGTTTTGTGATGTATTCAATCAATAAATCCGAATAACAATTTATTATAATAACTTAACATCTAAACAAGAAAAATATTAGACAAACGGAAATGGACTTTAAATTAAGTGGCGCCATCTTAATGAAAAATTGACGCCATCTAACGGCGGTACAAACTTTGACGGCTCAAAATTGGAGACTGTTTGCTTTTTGGAGGATTTATTACAGACGAAGAAAGCTTTCCAGTTTTGTGATGTATTCAATCAATAAATCTAAATAACATTTTTTTAAAATAACTTAACATCAAAACAAGAAAAATATTAGAAGAGCAACGGAAGTGGACATTAAATTAACAGCCAATTGATTGCGGTGTAAAGTCGCGCCATCATAATTAAAAATGACGCCATCTAACGGCGGTACAAACTTTGATGGCTCAAAATTGTAAAGGACCAAATTTGGGTACGCTTTAGCAAATTTGTATGACGCCTGTTTTTCTTTGACGATATCATACATATAATTTCCATCCCAACGCAAAACGCACATGCACTCATAGCTATACTTTGGCCGGTATTTCATTGCAATCATTTTGGCACAACCGAGGGAGATGGTACGATCGCTTGCAATCAATAACAGTATAGGTTTCCAGTCATGGGTCGCTTGCACAAAATCATCATTGTTTTTGTTTGGCTCGCTAAGCGCTTCGATACTTTCAAATTTCGACGGCCCTTCAATGGTCCAATAGCGAATCGCTCGTAGCCACAACGTTTTGCGCATCTCGAACGGTCTATCATACATCATAAAATAGTAGATGGTGAAGAGCAATTCGCCTTCGAACCCATAGATATAGTTGAACATTGCCACTTCCTCGTGGTACGTTTCTAATGAGAATCGCCATAGGGCATCTTCGCGTAGCAGACATACCGCCAAATATTCCAAATAAAGTTCGTACAGCAAACTGGCTTTAGTCTTCGATGCGGGTATTGGCGGTAGTTTTGCAGCCTGGCTAAGTGTTTGGTAGTTACCAGTCGCGATTTGATTTCGGTTCCAGTTAAGTTTTTGGCATACATAGTCGCGTTCGATTGGAGACATCTCAGCCGGGAAGACTTCGCCGAGCACCATGAAATCTTCGACGCATGTCGTTTTGAAACGCGTTGCGTCGGTTGAATAGTTATGCTGGTATATATTATACTCTCCTTTCTGACGAATGTGTTCTCGTTCTACTGATTCTTTGTGTTTGTAAATTTCGTCTCTGTGTAATTCGGCGATAATGCCAGAAAAAAGAAGGGACAGAATCCGATATGTTCCAAACATTTTTGAACTATAAATCACTTTAAAATGTAGTGAAACCATAGAAACAAAAAAATTACAACCAACATGATTTCTTTATAATTTTCTTTTTTCTACAACCATGCCTGAATGTTGACATTCGTACACACAATACAAACAATTAATAAAGTTCATTCTCCAACAGTGGGAGAATATTCTATTATCTACGGAAAACTGATATGGAATATCACAGCAAACTATAATGCACTTTCGAGTGCAATACCTATATGTAGCGCCCTCGTTTAACAGGAATAAAAGCGTCTTGCTATTCGTATAGCTATTATTCCAACCTTTCAAGATTTGACGTTTCAAATTTATCCGATTAATTATGACTGCAAATGAAAATATTCAGGCATGGTCGTAGAAAAAGTATAGTCTTCAATACGTTAAGAATGGGGATTCCTCACTCATAGAACCGCCTCGTCAAATTTCCGTCAAATTTCTACTCGTTCGGAATACTCCCCATTCTTTACTCTTTGAAGAATATACTATTCTTTGGTAAACAGGCGAACAATAGCTCAACATTTCATTCGCTCCGTTTTATTGTATTATTTTATATCAATATTTGTTTACTATTATTCTGATTTTCTGATTGTCATTGATTGAATTAGAATTGATTTCATACATCAGAGACAGAATAAACTGTTGTCTGTTGTTCTTGATGACATACTTCATGAAAGTGTTGAGTTGTGAAGTATTCATCAAGCGACACCTAAAAATGTCTGCGTTACATAATTTAAGATGTGTATTAAACATTTTAAGTTATTTTGGAATTTTGCCTTATATTTCTACAAGTAAAACAGCACCAAACACATATTTTAAAGAAAAACTATTCAAAAAATATGTTTCACTCGCAATTAACCTTGCTGTACATTCATATTCAACGATAGCTTTCGGTCTATGGTTGTTTTTTAATCGTGTTAATCAATATCATCCAATATTTCTCGTGTTTTTCTACATATTGCCAATGTTATTGCTTGCAATGGCAAATTTCTCAATTGCATGCAAGGATCAAGTTAAAAGCTTATCGATCATATTCGCAAATTTGAAAATCATCGATTTTGACTTAAATTACATGCAATTAAACGACAAAAAGTCGAAAAAACATACCTTTAGTCGAATTGGTCGAAAAACAATCACTGATTTAGTGTATGTTACGTGTATTGTGGTTTTTGCGATGACGATAATTTACGATACAATCGATACGATTAAAATGGACTTCCCCATTTACATTACTTTTCAAATGGGCAATTACATTCAATTAATTATTACAATAACAATTACCAGTTTGTATTATTTTCTCTTGGATGAAATGCAATTAAGGCTTAGAATATTTAACAAAACAATGCAAGTTGTATTACATTCGTTTAACAAGAAAAAACGGATTGGAATGAAATGGAAGCAAATAAATGAACAAATTTCATTTGGGTTCCAATTGGATAAATTAGCATACATTCATATTTTGATCATTGAAGGATTTCACAAGATTAACGCAATTTTTCAATGGCATTATTTGCTAACAGTCAATTTTGTTGCATTGAAAATGCTTTCTTTGTTCAATGCAGTCGTGATTGCAAGCTTAAATGTCGATTTCACCGTGGTTTTTATCATTTATAACATTTATCTATTGGTAAGTGCTATGAAAAAAAAATTCTCAAGACAAAATAAATTTTTCTTTAGATGATCATCGTGATTATTCCACATAAAACACAAAGCATAATCGTCGATTCGTCTAAAACACCAGCAACAGTTTTCAAGTCTTTAATGGGATGTGTTGATGAGAGAATGATATGGGAAAAACTATTTTTTCTAAGCCAACAAATCAAACAAAATTGTGCGCATTTCTCTGCTGGAGGCTTCTTTAGAGTTGACCACACAATGTTATTCACTTTAACAAATTTACTTATAACTTATATCACTGTAATTGTTCAATTTTCGCTAAATTAAAGCAAATTAATTCAATAACCAATATCAGGCAGGCGGATTTTAGATTGTTGTTCTGAAACTCAGGGCCGGATTAACCGATCAAAGCGCCCTATAGCCAAAATGCAGAAAAGGCGCCCTATTTCTAAAACATCTGTTTTTTTTAAGTTCGTTTAGAAAATAAATACGTTTGTTCACTTCAAATTTTGCGCCCTTTATTTTCAAGCGCCCTAGGCGATCGCCTATGTTGGCCTTGTGGTTAACCCGGCCCTGCGGAAACTTCAAACTTATTCGCAATTTCAACGTGATTTCAATGCTTAAGTTAATCATTGTTACTTATTGCCTTTGGGGCAGCGAAGCATGGTCTCAAAAGAGTTGCCCGGCGCCTCCACGCACTTTTCCACCACCCTTGCAATGTATTACAGACGAGGTGCAAACAAGTGAAGCATTCGAAGCTCTTGTCGATCGCGCCCTTTTCGCCGTACCCCAAAAACCACTGTCCCCAAGTCGGATGACATGGCCATGGCCATGGCCCTGGCGTCTTCCAGAACACGTCGAGGAATTGTTTGAGAATTTAGAAGAATTTTTACAAAAGAACGCAGAAGCACACAAGACAAGAAAGTCTAGGGAAAATGTGCAAGACGCCGAAGAAGGCTCTCAACCTGCCTACAAACCGGAACTCCTCAACTACTGCATGCAGCACGCCCATAACACCCCGTGCATGTTCGATTGTGGCCGGTCTGCAGCATGCGGCGACACCGGCACTGCATACCAATCGCTAACCGACGATCAACGCGTAATGGTTCGGAAGCTACACAATAAAATACGCATAATAATGCTTGCGGGCGATTTTTTTGGGCTTACTATAAACAAGTTCATGAAACAAGCCGCTTACACCATGGTGATGGCCTACGATCTTGAATGCGAATTTATCGCCGCTTGTTATGTGAAACAATGTCGGAACTGGCCCGATAAAATTCGCATTGCGACCGACGGTACTTCACTAGGGCAGAATCGCTACATGGTGTCACTGTATCGCGGCACCAAGTTTGATGTTGAGCGGTTTATCACAATGGCTTTACGTTCGTGGCTGTTGGAAATATTCCTATTCAATGGGACTTATCGCGAGGAATTGCACACCAGCTACCGGCGCATCTTATACCCGCATCGTACCAATTATATTACGCAATTGTTATGGATCAATTCGACTAGGGTTGGATGTGCATGGATGCACAGCTATCGCCATCCCAAGTTCGACACGTACGAATTGCTGTGTAATTACAGGCCCGCTGGCAATGTGGAAGGGCACAAAATGTATGATATTGAACCGGACGCGACGCCACATGTTGACATATGTCCAGGACGAATGAACCTGATACAAAGGGAGGACGACTATCGTATATGGTATTGTCCGTCTGCATTCGATGAACAGACGAAATTCATCCCACCCTTAGTGTTAGATTCAGCTCAAGTATATTATTGTCCATATTGGCTGCCCGCAATTTTTGTCATAATAATCATCATGGCAAAGTAACACTTCGAAGTTTGTCACATTAATTCTTACATATCAAGTCCTTCATTTATTAATTATTAAGTTTATTCCATAGACATATTAATACAAATAGACGCAGCATGCGTTATAAGCCGGCGAAAAGATGCGTGCGACTAGGATAGAGCTAATTTGGGCAAAATGCCAAGATTGCTTGATAAGTTGCCTATTGTTGCTTAGACTTGCATGTTTGTTCTCATTAACTTGAGGCTATACTGAATTGAGTAATAAGTTGCCTAGTTTTGCCCTAATTAGCCGTATCTTTGTCGCACACATGATGTCGCCAATTTGTTATACGTAAAATGCGCGATGTGCTGCGTCAATTATTAATCGTCTATGGTTTATTCTGACCGCAAACGCAAATTAATCGTTCTACTTTTTCTTTTTTTCAATAAATAATTAGGGTAATTAAAACTGTTTGTATAAAACAGGAAATCCTAGAAATTATATCAAAGTTCTGATCTATCAACTATCACTCGCTAGTTATAAAATATGATTATCATAATACAAATTTTAAAAATATTACTGATCATTAAGTATGTATCATCTTTCCAACTGGAATTTAATTTCGACACCAACATTGATATAATCAAACATTATTTTCAACATAAACATGTGCAATATCTCAATATCTATCATTTCAACCAAAAAGAGGAAAAGGAAATCGAATTCTTCAAGAAAATGTCAGATTTTCCCATAGGAATAAAAATGTTTAATATCAACCAAAATAATAATCAGAAACCCCGCAACATTTACTCAAAAAAAGAAAAACTTGGTATTGTGATTGATTTGAGTAATGTCCAGTCCGTATACCAACAAGAACTATTACAAGTTTTCACATTCACATCAACAAACTGTTTTCTAATATTTATAAACGAGTCAACTAGTATAATTGAATCAATATTCAAGAAAATCACAATGTCTATAAACACCGATTTAAAAGTTATTACAGAAAATTACAAAGTGTATGACATTTATAATCCATCAACACTACACGGGGGAAACATAATCTACAAACATTATTCGAACTGGAATGCAACAACTCGTAATTTTTCAACAAACAACAAAATTGGTCCAAATTTATATTGGACGCGAAGAAACATGACTGGAATTGTGTTTCAAACAATGGTAGTGTTACCGCAACCATTTCCAGGCACCTTGCAAGAATACTTAATGTTCAATGATCACAATCGTGATATTAACAGTTTTAACAGATTTCATGCAGTTTTGATGTATCACGTACGAGATTATTACAATTATACGCTAAATATGAGCATGACCAAATCCTGGGGTTATAAGCAACCAAATGGTACTTTTGATGGAATGGTACGTGCTTTACAACTGAAAGAAATCGACTTTGGTTCATCACCATTGTTTCTCAAAGAAGAACGTTATTCGGCGTTAGATTACGGACGAAGGACTTGGAAATTAAAATCGGCTTTTTTATTTCAAACACCGAAACGACCGGTATCTTTCGAAGTGTTTTTACGTCCATTAGACGAGCATGTATGGTACTTAACACTGTTTGCCTGTCTTGTTATCATTATGCTTTTAAAAATAACTCTTAATAATAACTCGATAGAAAAAGTGTTTGAAACCACGTGGAGCAATATCACCCTGTTTACTATTGGTTCAATATGCCAACAGGGTGCCCACTGCAGCCCGAACGCTATTAGTTCGCGTATTGCCGTCATTTTTGTCTATGTTTTCTCAATGTTATTATATCAATATTACTCGGCAAGTATTGTTTCGATACTTGTTATGAAACCGGTCAAATTCATCAAAACACTGCAAGATTTAGCCGTTAGTTCATTGGTGTTGGGATGCGAAGATGTTTTGTATAATCGCGACTACATTCAAGTAATTATACAAGGAGAATTAACATAAACAGAAAGTAAAAATTGTCAACTTGAAATTATTTTTTTGAGGTAGAAATTGGAAAATGATTCGTTAATCGCACTCTTAACAGAAAAGGAAGACATTGACACATTTTACGTGGAACCCAATGTAGGTTTGCCGAAAGTCGCCCAAGGAGGTTACGCTTATCACGTGGAACTAGCAACCGCCTATCCGATTATTTCGAGGACATTTTCCGAAGACGCCATTTGCAATTTAGATGAAATCCAGTTGTTTCAGTTGCAACAAATGCATCAGCCGCTACAAAAACATTCGCCCCTGCGCGAAATGTTAGATCACGTGTAAATTTATACAGGGTGTTAAAATATGTTTGATTATATTGAACAATTGAAATTTCAGGTTGCACAAAATGGACGAAAGTGGATTAATGCATCGGCAATTAAATCATTGGCACGCCCGTAAACCAGAATGCTTTCGTTCGCATCCAGTCACTTCGGCAGTGGGAATCGGCGATTTTTATCCTGCATTAACCATGCTAGCAATAGGCATCCTGCTAAGTGTGTTTATTTTAATGTGTGAACAACTGTTATATTTGTATGAAGTAAAAAATGTCGAAAAACGCAAAAAATTGTTTGTTAAACGACAGAAAAGGTAAATTTTCAATCGTGAATTAGGTCTGCAAATACAAAGTTATATCGTGTATATTTATTGAAATAAATAGTTGATACTAAATACAAGAGAGTAGTAAAGTTACGAATCGAAATCAATAATCGAATAATTTAAGCAACGCTAGACAGACAACATGCCTTGATTATTCCGTGATAGAAATCGAAACTTAATGCAAATATAATAAATCATATTGGAAAAGAAAAAGAATGCCAACTTATCTCAAATTTTCGTTTTGTCTATCTTTCCTCTAGTATCACAGTTTCTTGAGGGCAGAGTTTCAATTCCAATAATGTTTTACTCGCATCTAAAGATGTTAACTACAAATTGAAAACAAAAAGTTGTTATCAAAAGTAGTGGTAAATGTTAAAAACAGTATTGGGAAAACTTACGTCTCTTCTAGGCCAGCTAGAAATAATTTTGAATTCTTCTGGCGGGAAACCTTGCACCACACAATAATCTAGTAGTGTTTGCAGTGGCGAGTCGGCCGCAAATCTTCGTTCCATTTGGCCGGAAGGCGATCGGACTCGTATTTTTGTGATGTTTTGCGCATCGGGTGCAGGTTCAGGCGGCAGACGTGCCTCGACTTCGCGCCGTCTTGCTTCCTTACGCTCCTTGTGTAACTGTATTTCACTCTCTTTGCGCACACGTTCCATAGTTTCGGCTTCTTCTTGCATTCGTTTCGCTTCCTCTTTCGCACTAAAACATAACGTTCAAGTTTTACAATCATAAACAGCAAATTTCTAAAATCTTAAGCGTTAGGTTGTTACCGATCAGCTTCTAAACTCTCATTATAAGCCATGTCTTGCTCCCATTTGACAAGTTCGCGTTCAGCACGCTCCTGCTCTTCGCGTACTTCAACACGTTGATGTTGAGTGAAGACTTCCACCGCTTCGATTAAGCTTGATAACAGTTCGTTGACGCCCACATTACCGTACACAATGTTATAAATTTCGGTCGACGAACGTATTTTCATAACGATGAAGATTGCCGGCAGCCGATCAACGGGGATGTTTTTCAAGCTGCCCGCCGCCATCGGGCCAAGATTGCTCCCGAGCGAATTGTGCAACATTGTACGATTCGTCTCGAAGGTTACGTCCCATCCCCATAGGACGAAATTTGCTTCAAGCAGCTGCATGACGCTTTCGAAACCAAGCAGTTGTGTGCAAAACACATTGGACAACACGCTTGCGTCATGGTGGACATAAATCGCCAATAATTTGCGCTGAAAAAACAGTTCTTATGAGCAACATACTATCGAAATAAAACGTGTTAGGTGCTGACATCTCTTGCTGGTTTGTTGCAGGCTTCTCGTACGGCGTCTTCCAATGTACCTTGATAAAACGACGGATGTGCGGTGCCATAACGGGCTGTAAATTGCTCGGAAAAACTTATACTTCCGACAATCTCATCTTCTATATGTTTGGGAACTGAAAAAATCATTTAATTAATGTCAAATTAAAAATAAAATATAAATATTTAAATAGGTTCTACTATTTAAATAGGATCCAAAGAGGCTGCATTTGCACTATTTCTTGACAACTCTAGTTTTAGATAAGTTGAACTTATTACTTAATGGTTCTGGCCGTTTTGTGGAGACGCTATCCATGAAACAATCGTCTTCCACATTGAACGATTCGGAGGCGTCTTCGTATTCTTCCTCGTCACTGTCGGGCACCAAAACAACGTCGTTTTTCATTCGAGCTTCATTGCGATTTGCACTTGCTGATGCTTGACGCAGGATTAAATCATGTTCAGGATAACTACGAAAAACAAGTTTTGTGTCATTTTTGACTTTTAGCCACTTACAATCTTTTTCCCATGGGAAAATTTCTAATGAGACTCACTTGATTCCAGATAATGCAAGCACGGTCTGATCATCAATATTTGGCGGCCATCCCGTCCACAATTGATTGCGCACATGAATATTCGACAGCGAAAACAAGTCGGTTTTCACATCAAGTATAGTTTTCGACCCCGCGTAATTCAAAACATAGCTTTTGTCCGCGTTCTCGTCGCGGATTTTTAAGACGTACTTACCTCGTAAACGATCAACAATTTCACTAATAAAATATTTTTCATTATTCTTTATCTGAACAGAAATTGAGGAATAGCTGGAGGTGGAGGTTACTTACTCATCTGGTGAAAGGCCAGTAACATTTGTGACAGTCAACTGCAATGAGTTAGTGCTTGGCAATGATAGTTCCGAAAGTGGTGTACTTGCATATTGTGGCATTCTAGCCCATCCTGAGAGCAGTTGTCTACAGGGCGCCACTTTCAGTTCTTTATTCAGCAATATTTTTATATCCGCTTAAACAATTTATAGAAATAAATTAAAAATCAAATACTGATGCCTTGATGCTTACCAACTGTCCCTGTATCAGGCACTTCGACTGTTATCACCCGATCACAATAATGCACATTGAATTTAATCATTTTTGAGCCATTCATATTCAAGTTAACTGAAGAAGTTGACGGTTGTGAGTTCATGTGAGCATATTCCGCTTCCAAATTAGGCATACTTCTCACAACAGTTGGAACAGCCGCAGCTACTGAACTTGCGATACTATCAGCAGCTGATTCTAGTCTGGATTCAAGTGGACTTGATGGTATTTCAATAACTTCTGCCGACATATCCATATCAACATTATTGCCTTGTTGCAGCGATTGGAATGATTGAGTGTCTTGGGGCATCACCTTGTTAACTGCTTGCTATACAAAAATTAGAAAATTTAAAAAATTAATTTTGTGAGAGCTTTAAAGATAAATAGGAAATAACGTACCACAAGGTCCCAGTTATTCTCGTCGAGAACGTAGATAGCTTCGGCAACATCGTCGATGCCTGTGCAGGCCTGAAACATTCCAGAAATTTTCTTCTTTGTGAACATCCGAATCTACTTTGTCATTTCATTTAACCCGAGGTTTAAGTTTAACCTAACATCCTAACAATGGTAATGGTTGCGAACTCGTCGGTTTTCTGTGTTAAGCAATGATTTGCGCTTTGTGAATGACGAGTTGTTCTCTTACCTGAAAATCAGCAAGAATTTCTTCACGATTTTCGGACATAATTGACTTC
>JARJDT010006096.1:0-19964 GCA_030264655.1 Leptusa sp. GC000079
CCTTCCAACTCTTCTCTTCTCAAGTCCTCAGCTTACCATCGCTGAACAAGCACTGAAACAACGACGATGCCAAAGTCGTCAAAGACCAAACAACCAAGACAGAATACCTCAGACTAAACCCAAATCATCAAAAGAGTTTAACATCCATTTAAGAATTAAAACGAATTTTAAACAAAGACAAATAATTTTGCGGTTTTTTTATAGCTTAAATAGTGCGCGTTTTCAGTTGAAGAAAATAAACAAATGTTCCGGAATCCAATTCGCCGGCTGAATTCGAGTCTGAATCAGTTTCCAGGATGTTTAAGTTTCACGCAGTAAAGTTGCGCGTTTCATTTGTTTTTTTAAAGTTTTTTTTTAACTTTGAACTTTAACCAATTTATTTAAATTCAAATGTAAACACATAAACAGGGATAAACGAGGGACGAAAAAAGTGGGACAACGCGGAAAACAAAGAAACCTTGCCTGTAAGTACCCTGCAAGTTTGTATTCGTTTGCGTAAACACTCTGTATGTTTGTTAGAATTAGAGTTGTCCTAGTAACGTGGTGTAAAGTTTGTATTCGTGGGCGTTGAGTTGTATTCGTTCGAGTTTAGGTTTTTGATTAATCAATGATACGATGTTAACACCTTCTCTTTATTTCACCTTTCGTTTGCATTCGTGCATTTGATAAGAACGAACGCAGTTGCTTGCCATATACCGAAAGAATATATTGAAACACTTTGTACAGCGAAGAAATAAGGCAAGGTGTGGGTGCGCTGGTCCGAGTTCATTCTCGAAGAAAGGAGCAAATACGAAACAAAGCACACGATCGCCGATCGCATAAAGCACCAGCTCAAATCCCAAAAGCGAAACCAAATTTATTAAATATCAACTTGTTCAATTCGAGCTTGAGCAATTATTACAGCGTTTACTCGCCGCGTTTTCTTTGTTACTTTGTTATTGCAAAGACATAAAACATGATCTAGTTAACTAGGACTTGAACTAAGAAGACTTTAGACTTGAGATCAACAACGACAAGACGAGCAACGGGAAACGTACTTACAGAAAGCAGGAACATTGTAGGAACAAAGAACAATGCAAACTCGTTCGACCTGCATCGTGTGCCTCGCCGGGCTTGTGCATCACTTCTTCTTGTCACTAAACGAAAAACTAAACTCAAACAAAACACTTAAAACAGAAAAAACTGCTAAATAACTTAAGAGTTCTACTAAGATTAACTTACACCCACTAAACTAAAGGTAAAAGTTCAATTGATTTGATTTCTTTGCTTGGCTTGTTAGTTGTTTCCTAGTTCCAAGTAGTGGTAGGTGGTAGGTCAATAATAAAAAAATAGAAAAATAACAAAAGAACTTTTTAGCCTTGCTGTATTGCCGTTTGTATGTTCTAATATGGTAAATCATCAATTCACGCTTCTAAGTCAAACGGATTTCGTTTCTTTTGTTAAATAGAAACGAAAAAAATCAACTCAAATAAAGGAGTAAAGAAAACTAGTAAGGAGCGAAGTTTACTAGAATAGTTCATGGCACGTGTTTAGAGTGCTTTGTTGTATAGGAGAAGAGTAGGTGCACGTTGCGCAACACGTTGCTCCACACAGCATTCGAGCATCCCTTTTTCCGCGTCCTTGTTACTTGTTACCTATATACATCATCCGCAGTTCCAGGCATTGAGTGAAAATCCTGCCATTCGAGGGCACTTGTTGATTGCTCTATACTCGTCAACTCCACTATCATAACTATTCCCGCTTTTGTTGCTTCATTTATTTCTATACTTATAAAGGAAAATAAATAAAACTGAAGTATTTCAGAAATACTTTATGTAGAACATTAGATCATAGGAGGCACGTAGCGTAGGAAATTAAAAGTGCGCAAACATGTGGTAACTCGTATGTTGTGTGTGTGTGGTACAAAGTGGGAAATCCTTAAATTATCAAACACATGCGCTCCGGTTATTTATTGTAAATTGTAAACAAAGACGATTATTAATAGTCGTCAGTTCGTGGTCCAGGAGCGCGATTGATGTAATGACGAACCCAGCGAAGCGTTTAGCCTTGCGTCTTGCGTTACTTGCGAGCAGGCTATTAATAAAAAGAATTTGCTGGAAAATTGAAAATCTCAATGCCGAATGCCGTGAAAATTCGCTCCCTGAATTCTTTAATTATTTCATACATTCATTAATTAATTCCGCCGTTGTTTTGCTTAGGTAACTTACGAGTTGAAATGTTAAGCAATAGTGGCGTTCGTTTATTCAATTTGCTTAGCTAATCTCAGTTAATTTTGGTTTTTGTATCGATTTTTGTTTTTTACAGAAAACAACCAAGATTAGCTAAGCAAACTGAATAAACGAACGCCACTCACTAATGTCAACTGAATTTCTTAGAAAATTAAAGTACTGGAGTACTTAGTCGGCATTTAGTTGGGTTTTTGTTTAAGTTACATGCTGTGCAGCGCGCCCACGTCCAAGTTGACTCAATAATAAATAATTGCGGCGACTTTTAGTTAAGTACTTCTAATACAAATGCTTAACTTGAGAAGCATAGCAGTGTCGTATTGAGTGAGATTAATATAATTTCTAATTTCAAGTATGACATAAATGCGAGCATAAATGTCCTATTCACACATCGTTCTTTAACTTAACAATTTATTGAGGCAAATTCATTTTTTTTAGCAATTGGCGCTAAAAAATGTTGTTGATTGCGTTGATGGTGACACCGATGTAGGTAATCTGTGGCATAATATTTATTCATTTACAAGTCGGTACGTGAAAAATTATTACACGCGAGTTTTATGAAATGAATCATCTCGTTGTCATGCTGCATGCATCACTTTCAACACCGCGTAATACAACACACACACGTGCCGTGGTTCGTATGCGTATACAGCGCTAAGCAACATCAAAGTTACGCTTAGAACAAAAGCAACGACAAACGCCAACGACAAACAACTACAATACAACTGGATTAGAAGTGCACAAATTGCAATTACCTATGCAGTGCGCATTCTATTAAGTTAATTATCGCAATTTCTTATTAATATTTAATTAATTCAAGTCAAGTTCATCATAAAATGTTCCCCGCAAGTAGAATTGAATCAATGAAGAATGAAGATGCTTTGTTTGCTGCGTAGAGACAAAGCCGAATAGGAAAATTACGCATTCGCATAAAATTTGTTGTCCTTGAATATCTATCATCCACATCGATCGTCATCATATCACATTGCAAACTTCATTCTTAGCAAAGCAACAGAAAAATTAAGTAGAATTAGTAGGAAGTAACAACTTGACAAATTAATTGTTTATCTTTGGTTTTCATTAATATTCAAACGAAATTAATCAAAACTGTTGAGCGACCGTATACAATAATGGGAAATTCGCAATGGTTGCAAACTGTAACATTATGTAATCGATTTCAGTTTGGAATTGTGGCAATTTGCATGTGAAGGTTTGCGCAAAGTTTTAATTTTCATCACAATTGCCATTTAGTTTGACTTACTACTTGCTAGTAAGTTAATCTAATCGTGAATTCGGCCGATTCGCCGAGTTATAAAGTGGGCAATTAATGACAATCAAGTAATTGTTTTCCCAACCCAATTTTAATTTTGCATGTAAATTTCATTTTTTGCACGAAATAAGTAAATATAGTCGAAAATGAAAATGATGGACATTTGTTAAACACCTGTTGATCCATCCAGTTGTCTAACTTGTCTCGTTTTTCATCTTCAACTTTAAATCTTGGGTGCGTTATTCCAGTTGGTTTCTGATTCTAGGAAAGTGTAAAGTTGAGTTTCTAAAATTACTGTTTCTGGTGCGATCGGCGGGCGATCGAACATATCAAAGATCTAAAATTGAAAATCGAAAACGTCGAAGCATCAGGCAATATGTCCAATAATAACCGCCAATAAGGGGCCCCCACTTAAAACATAGGTATTTTTAACGCAACTAATATCCAAAATGCACAAAGAAAATGATCGAAAATCCAAAACTTGCAATGCTGACGAGAGTAACAAGTAACGAAGCAAAAGCAACTTGAAAATATATTTCAAATAATTTATGTTGTAAGCTGTGTATAGTTTGATAATTTTATTGTTTCAGGACAGGAGACAGGAAGAGGAACAAATACTCTGTAGTTTTGCAAGAGACTTTAACGACTTGCGAGGGAGTTGCAGATGTAACAGCATCTTCTTGGTCTCGCAACTTCTTTCTTCAGAGGCTGCGGGCAACTTATCCCAATCCTAGAGAAAGAAGCGCGCGAACGTTTTCAAGTTCACGTCGATGCGTTCACCTCTCGCTTCCTTCTGATCTTCTGTTCCAATAAACCACTGCGAGTTGGCGTGCGCGCTTCTTCGTTTATCTCTTGTTTATTTTTTATAGACTAACAAGAAAATCATAGACAAAGCCGAGATGACAGCGTCTGATTAGCGCACACTTTCT
Organism: Leptusa sp. GC000079; assembly: GCA_030264655.1. Classification (NCBI taxonomy): domain Eukaryota; kingdom Metazoa; phylum Arthropoda; class Insecta; order Coleoptera; family Staphylinidae; genus Leptusa; species Leptusa sp. GC000079. The sequence goes on from JARJDT010006096.1 coordinate 4,425, forward strand.
TTGTGTGAACGCACACTTTTCGCGTGCTTTCTTTCAAACAAACATTCGAACAAAGAAAAGATGCGCGTGCGTCGTCGATGAGGGATTTTCTATTTGGGTTAAAAGTTAAAAGTCGTGCTTGGTTTAGATTTGAATTTCTCGTTTCGAGTTAGTTCTGTCTAATAAAACCATCTAAAATGAAATGAAAATTAAAACAAAAGCTGTTTTCAAGTGCTGAAGCTCGAAAGCAAAGCAATTAGACAATCGGACAATTAGAATTGCATGGAACATTACCTTCACTCTTCTTGTGTCTCTTCAACTTCTACTGCTTGATATTCTTTAGTGCTTTTACTAGCTGGACGGAAAATTATATCGCATTCGTTCAATCTCTTCAATCTGAATTGCGAGTGCGCAACGCAAACGCAGTGAACATTCGAGTCATCACCGTCACATCACATCATCAGCATTCAAAACTCAAAATGCTCGCCGTCCACACAGCCAACAAGAACGACTAACAAGCGCACTCACAGTCCGTCACAGTCACATCTTGATATCTCATTTATCTATCTTAATCTTCATCTTTCAACTCAACTCTTTCGAGTAAAAATAACAAAAAGAAACGCGTTCGCGTACGAAGAAGATGAAGAAAACCGTGATGGCTTTGTGTCCTTCCTTGATGTCCTTTGCTAACTTTTATTCGTTTCTTTACTTTGTTATTTTTTAACTCTTTTGAATATTTGAAAATATTTCTTTAGCGAAATGTTTTTCAGTAGGTTTATTGGTACTTTGACACCTGTTGCTGAGAGATGCTGCAAAGTTGGGAAGTTTCGCTGATTGCATTGGGACGCTGTCGACGAGCTTGAAATTTTGCCCTCCCTGTTGCGTTTCGAGAAGCGCGGCGCGTTCGACGTGCCGCCTGGGTGAGCAAAGTTTCAGGTGTGTCGGCGTCGTGCCCCCATCATCAAGCAAGCTCCTAACTACAACTGCAACGACTGCAATTAAAATAAAAAAAGTCGTCGAATTGCGACTCCCTCACAACGCGCAACAACGTCCAACAACGAGTCGAACCGTATTGAACGCCTGGTTGAATGTGGCTACACCTGCTCATTGTGCCCTTCGATTACTTTTCGTACAGTACAATATTAACATCAACATTAAAGTTGGATATTAAAAATGTTTGAAAAAAAAACGAAGAACTTGAGAGTTGTTTTGGGCACGCTTGAACTTTGTTTTTGCCTGTGCGATTCCAGGTGAGCAAAGATTCAGGTGTGTCTGCACTCTCTGCCAGTCTACCACAAGAATAACAAACGATGACGATGACGACCACAAGCGACGACTTTTTTTCAGTTAAATGATGCAAAAACTATTGTGTTAACAATGACATGTAACAAGCTGCAAGAATCGATTTGTAATTGTTTTTGTCCTTTTTGTGTGTGTGCAATCGGTAATGAATTGCGGATTTTATATTGTCAATAAAATAAAATGAAGAAAAACGAAAAGTTTAAATGGTGCAGTTCAATGCAAAACGCTCATTTCCGTTTCCTGTCTTTTGTTCCCTTTTTACAATTATTTTTTATTGTAACTTGATGGTTAAAAGTTTGTATTGGGATTTCATTAAAACATTAATTAGTTTACATCACAATTTATATAGCGATATATTTACTAAATAATCAATGACTAATGTTTTTATCATTTTATTTTCAATGAAATAATTTTTAAACTTAAAATTGAATTAATTTTCGAAAGTGCTTGCAACACAAAAATCCCTAGTAACCAAATTTAATTAAAATTCTTTATAAATAAATTAATCCACTTAACTGACGGCTTAAATAATTAGCTAATTAATCAAATAAATCGTTAGACGTTAATTTATTTGACTTTTCACTTTGCAATCACGTTAAATTTCTCAAAATAATTTAATTTTATATTAAATTTTGAACTAAACAGGGTTGACGGACAACATGAAATTCCCTTAGTCAATCATGTGGCATCACGCACGGAACGTCAGCGTCAGTTTCAGGTTATTTACACAAGTGGCCGGACGCGGCGAAGGCGTATCATTCTTGTTTTACGTGCTTAAATTTTTAATTATTTGCTTCAATTACACTCGCCGAAAAAGTGATAATGCCGTGAAATCAATTACGTGACTCATTTTCTGTAGTTATCTCAATATCATAGTAGGACACCTGCGTGCATTCGCCTTGATCGCTTTCGATTTCAATCATTTGATAACAAAACAGACGGTTGTCAGACGTGCGGAAATTTACAAATTTATACACTCAAGTCACACAAGTTTTGGATAAATGTAAAAATATTCGTCGCACCAATACGTAATAAAAAATTGCGAAAACGGGAAATTATTTACAATGGGACAACACAATACGCGTACGGATTTTGAGTGGGTTTACACTGAAGAACCTCATGCCTCACGTCGGAAACTAATTTTAGGTAAGTTAATTTAGTTAATTAAGCGACATTGCTGAGTTTTGAATCAATTGTTGTAGAAAAATATCCACAAATCAAGAAACTATTTGGCTATGATCCGAATTTCAAGTGGGTTGTGACATTAATGGTGTCTTTGCAAATGATCATGATGTTTGTGATAAAGGACCAGAGTTGGCCTGTACTAATATTAGCCGCTTATTGTTTCGGCGGTGTTATCAACCATTCACTCATGTTAGGTATGTGTCCTTGATTTATCGCGAATATTTGCTAAGTTATGAATATTTGTTGTCAGCTATTCACGAAATTGCACACAACTTGGCTTTTGGGCATGCTCGACCGATGGCGAACCGATGGTTCGGTTTCTTTGCCAATCTACCTGTTGGCGTCCCAGCTTCAGTCAGTTTTAAAAAATATCATTTAGAACATCACAGGGTAAGTCGCACTTTGTTATTTAACTTATTGCTATTGTTTATTAACATTTATGAATTATTGTTGAATTGTTTCAGTATCAAGGTGATGAGAAACGCGACACAGACATACCAACTTATATAGAAGCGCGACTTTTCTGCACAACATTTGGGAAATTCATCTGGGTGCTTCTTCAACCATTTTTTTACGCGTTCCGTCCTCTTATAGTCTATCCAAAACCTCCCATAAATTTAGAATACATCAATGCAGTCATTCAAATCACGTTCGATGCTCTCGTTTGGTATTTCTTAGGTGGCAGAGTCGTTGCCTACCTGTGTATAGGCTCAGTGCTTGCGATGGGGTTGCACCCAGTCGCCGGGCACTTCATTTCCGAGCATTACATGTTCAAACATGGTTACGAGACGTATAGTTATTATGGGCCACTTAATTATATCACGTTTAATGTCGGTTATCATAACGAACATCATGATTTTCCGGCTGTGCCAGGCAGCCGGTTGCCTGAAGTGCGGCGCATTGCGGCTGAGTTTTATGACAATTTGCCGCACCACGACTCGTGGTCGTCGGTTTTATACGATTTTATTATGGATCCGGAAGTCGGGCCTTACGCGCGCATTAAGAGGAAGGCGAAGGGATTTGAGTCTTAATTCTCAGTCAAAACTAGATTGGGAAAAGAGGCGTAATTGAAGACTGCAGGGTAAACAATTGAATCTATTGATCAACAAATTAATATATTTTTTGATGGGTTGGGTGGCAATCTCAATGATTAATTTAATATTGAAGATTGGAGAATATTTTCGTGTTATGCTGCCATCTATATTTCGCGTGTGTATTCTTCTATTTCTGTTTTTGTTGTTTATTTCTATCTGTTACGAATACCTCAAGTGAACCAAACTGACATAAATTGATGCTCGTGAACAATTTATTAATTAAATTAATTTTAGGCGCTTGGCTTTTGTTTTATTGCTAATTACGCGTGTTGAATTTGCATATAATTGATGAGAGAACTATATAAATAACAAATGACTGTATATTTGTTAGAAAATAAATAATTGAAATGAAATTTGATTAGAAATAATCTATTTTCCAAGAATTTGTTCATTTAATCGCTCATTTCCGACATCTTAAATTTGTATCACTCAGTATATTCATTTTTGCTTGGGACTTTGGTAACTACTAGAAAAACTAAGTCTCTTATCTGATAACATTCTACAAAAATCTAAAGTTATTTAGAATGTAATTAGTCTTTCTGAACGATTATTGATGCGATATCATGAATTTGTAATTAAAATTCGTCGTTTTTTGAGTGTTAAAGCATGGTTAAAGCGAATGATTTGAATCTTAAAAGATTGGTAGCACTGTAAAACAGGGAGATGGCGGCATGACATCAGTCATTTTAACCGTCATTTTTGTTCATTTCTGTCGCTCGTCCACAATTCCCGTATCGGCATCGGCATAATCGGCCTCGAATATTTCGATTTATTAGTGAAGTAATTTGTGGCTGTTGAAAGTGCGTCTACAATCCTGCGTCGCGTCCCGTTCGCTCTAAGCTAAAACGAAGCTTTCCTGCTTATGTTTTGACTGGTCAGAACGAACAAAACCGCAAGAAAACACTTCGGCATTTTGCTATCAACAGCTGCCATCGAATGCCTTTTCAACCCGTTGAAGCCTTACCACTTAATCGTCAATAATCTCTTCCTACGTGCGTATTCAGAAAACACCGAGTGAACGAAAATGTACCTCGGTCAGCGCTTAGTTTATCTAATTAATTATTAGAAGAATCAAATTAAATCGATTAGGTTTTATAAAAGTACAACGAACGTGTAGAAATTCCAGTGTTTGAACAGAACAGCGAGAAATCGGAAACTTATCTTTTCATTTTACATTGCTGTATTTGCATGTCTAGTGATTTCTCTTGCTGACATAAAGATAAGAAGAGAAACGTACAGTTCAGTATGGATATGCGAAACAGGAAATTATCGTAAGCAAAGCAAAACATTCTAAAAATAGTAATTAACATTACAACAACAATGATTCATTCCCATACATGGCTCATAATCAACATTACTAACTATACTGATAAACAGAAAATGAACCAGTTCCATAATTTAATTTAATTAAATAATAAGACTTAGTACGGCCATTTTTTGGGAATATTTATTCAATTGAGATAATTGTTTTGTTTAGAACTCAAGGAGATTCATTGTATGAGATTCTCGCCATACCGAAAACGGCCACAAGTGACGAAATAAAGAAGACGTATCGTCGCCTTGCGCTCAAATACCACCCGGATAAGAATCCCGACAATCCGGAAGCAGTGGAGAAATTTAAAGAAGTGAATCGGGCGCATTCCATCCTCAGTGATGCGACAAAGCGCAACATTTACGACAACTATGGCTCTCTGGGACTTTACATTGGCGAGCAGTTCGGCGAAGAAAATGTCAATGCTTACTTTGTCGTTACTTCACCATGGTGCAAGGTCAGTTAATTAAATTTTGTATCACTGGCGTAATTTCTGTATTCGGTTTGAATTTGGTTGGAAAATAAACTCGAATACAGTTCATAAGGTTATCACTTGAAATTAAAATGGCGAATTTGTTGCTTTGGTACAATTATATAAAATTGCTGCCACATAAGGTCGACTTTCAATAGTTTTTCTCGTTATTCATTCATTGTTACTGATAGTTTTGCATTGTTTCAGGCGTTATTCTTCGTGTGCAGCATTGTAACTTGCTGCTATTGCTGTTGCTGCCTGTGCTGCTGTTGCAACTTTTGCTGCGGCAAGTGCGCTCCGCGGCCACCAGAAGACACCGGCGATTATCACAATCTGAATGTAAGTTTCCCACTTCCAATTGGGCCAATATTTTGTTTTGCTGTATAAAGTGTGCAAATGTAAATACTAAATACACTCACACCGACTGACATGCATTTTCATTTGTTATTTTCAATTTATTTGGTAGTTGTTTAGTTGTCGCTTCTTTTGGCATAACATTACTCGCTCATCAACGAACTTTTCGATGCATTTCTACTGGCTGACGGCATAAATGCATCAGAAAGCTCCGAATAGAGTCGTCACATCATTGTCGTTTCTTTTTGTTGTTTCATATTAATTGGTTGCTCGTTGCTCGTGCGTGCTCGAAATAGCCGGAGAATTTAGAGGGCGCATCAGCCAGTGGCGGCGCACAAGCGTCAACCAATGGGAAGGTGAGTCGGCCATCTTGTAATGTTAATAAATACATGTCAGACACACAACCAACTTAAATTCCAAATTTCTAAAATAATGCAAAATTAAACACAAAAAACGTACAAGGTAGGTGATTGTGAGATTGATTGTTTGAGGCACTGAGTGACTTTTTCCATTCACGGGTACCAACGGCAAGTTACCTCTTTTTATTGATTTATTAATCGGTTATTTATTTTCTTGTTGTTATTTGAATATTAATGAGATGTTTTTGTTGCAGGAAGACTTGGATGATTTAGGACGTGGCGATAGCCCGCCGGTAACGTCGCAACCGTCCCCGTCGCGCAACACGACAGCGCAGCAAGTGTTTGCGATGCCAGCGCCGCCGCCCAAGGAAGCGACCGAGTCAGCGGCGTTGAATGAAGGCGATCACCCTGTATACACGCCAGGTAGACCTTAAACAACCAGTATGTTTCCGGAGTCAATTTGTTGTATTTCACGCAGGTATTTCGACGAATAACTGGTAGTAAAAGGTAAAGTCCTATGGAGTCAACACCAAAGTTATGCGCTCTCAAACTCGGCCATGAATCGAGTTGATGAATTTTAAATTTTAAAATTACACTTCCAGCCTAAACTAACTTTCAACCCTTTCCGGCACCCAAGTTTTTATAAATTGAGCGCCGCTACTTGCGTTTCATACTTTTATTTTAGAATCTGCGCTCTTTGTGTCATTTTAGTCGCCGCCATTTTATCACAATCACACCACAATTTATTCTTAGGTATTCTATTACCGCAATGTCATTATTACCATTTACTATTAATATTAATTAATATGATTACTTCTTGCTTAGTTTAGTTTATGAACTTCAATGAAGAGAACAGAACTAGAGAGAATCAGTTATGTGAAATTTGTATGCGCTGCTCGATTGTTTCACGTTGAGGGCAGCACTGGTTGTTTTTGTCATTTGTTGTCTAGGTTGCTGTGTTGTTTTGATTAAATTTACCCTTTTGATTGCCATCAATCCATTTAAATGAAACAAACTATTGGTAAGAGGACGAGAAAATTGTTCCAGTGCGAAATATTTATTTAACTTTTAATAATAATTGAGGAAACAAAAATTTATAAAATATGGATGTAATATTGTCAAATTTATGCCTATGACACATACTTAACTAATTAAAAATAATCGATTGAATTATAAATAATTATGGCTAATTCAATAAGAAATCAATTAAACGAATCAATTACATTTCCAATTTCTTTAATTTCCACTAAATTCAAAAATTATTTTGAAATTTCGTGCTATCCCCAGTTTATAATAGTATTTATTTGTCACTTTGGTTGCCTACCTCAAGTGTCACTATTTCTTCTCAAAAAACATTTTCAATTCATTTAAAATCATCGAAATTTATCTTGTGTTTGCTTGTGATAATTTAATCATATCTTGTTTAATTAGCCCAATTATCATTTTGGACGTTTACATTTGAACCATTCCAACATTTTCTTTGAATATGACACGAGTAGTATAATTCGTATTTTTGTGGCAAACAGGCAAACGCCAAAGCAAACGCTTGGCAAAACGCTTGGGCAAACGCGAACGTAACCCCGAAAATTTCGAAACGAAAACTTGAAAATGTGCCTAGAAAATGAGTAAAACTAAAAATAAAACAATTCCGGATCGCAATGCGAATGCGAAGTGGGTCAAAGCAAACACGGCCCATAATCCCACGAGAATGGAAAAACTAAAAAAGTTTGCCTCAATCGACTATGCGAAAAAGTTGATTTTCGACCCGCAATACATCACCCCAACATGTTATCTCCTCCTGATCGCCGAGCTCGTACTAAATTACTTCATCATCGAATATGTGCACTATACAGAAATCGACTGGCGTGCCTACATGCAAGAAGTTGAGGGTTTTCTCAATGGTACACTCGATTATTCCTTACTCAAAGGTATGCAATTATCTCTTGAGTTTTCCAAGACAGAGATTAAAACTGTTTTTCTTTTTGTAGGTGACACAGGTCCATGTGTCTACCCAGCTGGCTTCATCTACATCTATTCGGCGTTTTATTGGGTAACAGAACAAGGACGCAACATAAAGCTGGCTCAATACATCTTTGTTGGTATCTATTTGATGCAATCTTGGCTGACTTATAGGGTTTGCATGAAGACCAGTAAGTTGCCCGCGTACGCATTGGTGCTGAGTTTCGCGACTTCTTACCGAATCCACTCGATTTACGTGTTGCGTTTATTTAACGACCCGATAGGTGTTTTGTTCTTTTGGATTGCGCTAAATTGTTTCATTTCAAATCGCTGGCGATGGGGGAGTTTATTCTATTCATTAGGCGTTTCTATCAAGATGAACATTTTGTTGTATGCGCCTTGTTTATTGCTAGCGTATTTGGGAAATTTAACTTTACTGGAAGTTGGCTTAAATTTAGCTATATGCGGTGTAGTCCAGGTGATTCTCGCGTTACCGTTCTTGTTGTCTCATCCGTGGAGTTACATCATGGCAAGTTTCGATTTGGGCAGAATATTTGAATATAAGTGGACTGTAAACTACCGTTTTTTGGACGAGGAAGTTTTTGTCAGTAAAAGTTTTCATGTAGGTTTGTTGGTGGTACATTTGAGTTTGCTTGCTGTTTTCGCCCCTTTGTTATGGAAATATTTCAAAAGTTATTATGTGTTGAGACAGTCAATTTGCGATATGAAGCAGCAAAGTCAACAACAGCAAAAGCCAAAACAGAAAAAAACTAAACATGTCGAAACAAAAAAAGTTGAAACTAAGAAAGTTGAAGTTGAACCACTAACGAAAGAACAACAGCAATTCATCGACTCTTTCGAGAAACAAATCAAGTCAAACGCAAGTAAAACAACCGACACTAACAAATCTAAAGCGAAATCAAAGAAAACTAAGGCCATTAAGTCGCCACCAAACAAAACCATTGAAGTCGTCGATAGCTATGAGATTAATTTCAATAAAATCAGCCAACTTTTCGTCCTCCCGTTTTTCATCACAAATTTCATTGGCATCGCGTGCGCGCGCTCCCTTCATTATCAGTTCTACTCGTGGTACTTCCATTCGCTACTGTACTTAGTCTTCAGCACCCCGTACCGCAAACCACTGGGATTTCTCCTACTTGCCGTGCTTGAATCTTGTTGGAACATCTATCCGAGCACTGAATGGTCAAGTGCGTCTTTACATGTCGTCCACGTTGTTATTCTTTACGGTGTTTATAAAACAATGCGTACTTGAACAATTCCTTTGTTATTGACTGATGCACGATTGAAAGAGAAATAAAGAAAAACACAATTGCAATCGACTTATTTATTTATATTAATATCGTAACATAAACAAAACAAACATTTAATTTATGTAATTTGTATATGACTAGAGGGATACACATTATTCAATTATTGTTAGTGTTTTATTTTTTCATAAATGTTTGACAGTTTAGTTTAAACAAACACTAACATTCAACAAACATTACATGATTCGCATTTGTCTTTGTTTGTTATTGGCACTAGAATGGCGGCATTAACTCCTTTCTTTACTTTTGTTTTTGTTTTATTTTACTTTTAACAGGAATGTCTTTTCTTGTTTTATTTTTTGCATTGCGTTAACTATTTAGAATAGTCAGTCAGCAATGAGATTTTGAGTTTTATACGATTTAAGCTCAGATTTAAGCACATTTCACAATGGCGCATGCGCAATAATAGAAGAAATTTGACCGTAAGTAATAACAAGTCAATAATAAATTTGTAAATTTGCCTAGCTTAAGTTTAAGAACTTACAGTATTGCCGTCATTTTGTAAGCTATCACGGTTGTGATGATGTGCTGGGCCTGTATCGATGATCGTTGCTGTGCACAAGTAGCTCACCATAGACGGCAGCACTGCCGGATTGAAATATTGCAAAACCTCCACGCACTTTTCTCGGGCAATTGGATGACTGCATTCGGAATCGACGAGTTGCTGAAGCAGGTCGACACCCTGTTCCTCCTTCAACATGTTGCAGTACCTCTTGGCGTTCTTGGTGCAGACGTGATGAATGGCCCAAACGGCCCACAGCTGCACCCGGTAATCGACACCAATTCGCAGCAATGGGAAGAACGGTTTGAAACTCCTGTAGGCGACCATCTCGTTCTCCGGGATGCCCCAATTAATAACAGCGCCCTCTAGCGCCTCCAGCATTTTCTCTCTAGATAGACGGTCAGTGCCCCCAATGGTCCACTTGGATTCACCATCCGAGGCCAAGTGTGCCACAATCCCCGCGGCGAAATACGATACGTCAATGGTATCATAGGTGAGCAAGCCATACAATTCGTCAATCAACGCCTGGATCATAAGAAGGTGCTGCCGCAAAGCTTCAACTTCGGCGATGTTGTTCAACAACCCGAGGACTTTGGTCTCGACGGTGGCGTCCTTCTTGAAGACTTTCAGAACATCCAGGAAGAGTTCAGCACCGCCGTTTTCCAAGAACACAACACAGGTAGCGGCGCTCTCGTCAGTTAAGTTCCACAGCGCGCTTAGAGTAAACTTCATTGTAATATCAGAATTTTGATTGTCGACACGCGCGCGCACCATCGCCAGCAGCTTCTTCATGTAGGAAGTCTGCCCGCCCAGCTCGGAAGTCTCCTGCGTGGAAATCTTTGCTGCTAGAATACTGCAGATCGCCACCGACATGCGGTTCATGTGGATCTCTTCAAACGTGCACAACGAGTCGAGGACAATCTTTGCGCAGCGGTATCGATCAAAGGTAACTTCCTGCAGGATGCGGTCTGAGCATAGAGTGAGTAGTGCATTTTTCTGTAACTGATATTCTTCGGGGAAGGACTCCATTGCGTCCAGAGTCAAGTGCACTGCTTGACTCAAGTACTTGGGGTGTATTTGCTTGGATATTTCGCCACGTGTCAGGTTGTAGAGACATGCAGTCGCCGCCATTTGCACCCCGAACCGCTTGGGGTGCGCCGCCATGGCCAGCAGTACAAGTTGGAAAACGTCGGCTTTGCCCGCGCTGAAAGTGTCCGTTAGTTGAAACAAATGATACAGCGATTTCTGAACGTAGTTGGGACGATTGTAGTGTTTCCGCAGACCTAGTTTGATTTGTTCTTCATTGCCAAGGCCTGCAATTTGCATGTCAAGATCGTCTTCCGGTTCGGATAAGAACAATTCGAACGCTACTGGGTTGAGTACTAAGCCCATGTAGGAAAGCCTTGGATGTGCGTTCATAAACGTCAACAGAGTGTTCTTAGGGATTAAGTCGCGCCATCCGCTTATGTCTAGCGATATCAGATTGGGCAATTTTTTCGGACTTTCAAGTATATCGCAGATTGCGGTGTTCTGCACTCCTTCAAAGCGCTCGTGAATGAGACTTATGTCCAAGTGGCGCAGCGATTCTAGTTCTATTATGTACTGAGTCATCGAATTGATGCCGCGCAGATCGGATGCAACTAAACTGACAAGGCTGTCTTTGAGCAAGAGGAGCGGCTTCAAGCATTGCACCCACGTCGCGCTGATATCAAGCCGGGCGAGTTGCGTGAGGTCTTCGCAAATCATTTCGAGCGTTTGTTGGTTGAACTCGGTGAACGATACATTCAGCGCGCGCAATTGTTTGAGATTAGTCAGGTGCATCATCATGCTATGACGCGCTATGTCGATAAACGTGCAGCGGGAGACGTTCAGGTCGGTGAGGTTTTTGATTGTGTGCTCATTGAGGCATTCCATTATGCTGCCCACAGTCATGTTGTCAATGTTTGTGCAGTGCAATGAAACGAGTTTGTGCTCGTGGAGAATTCGCAGCCCTTCAGGCGTCAGCTTCGCATGGCGGACGCGCACGTTTTTCAGGCGCGTGTTTCGCGAACGAAATATGTTTATTGTTTTGTCATTAAGTAGTTGTTTCTCACCAAACTGAAATAAAGAGTAATTAAATAATTGCTAAATAATAAAAGAAAATAGGTACCTTGTGAAGTAGCTTTTCAGATAATTCGTTAAATAAGTAGAAGTCAGGGTCGGGGAAAGTAAAAACGCATCGTTCAACGATGTCATCTTCTCTCTTTGGTGTCTCTTCTTTAGCACTCACAAGTGCAAGTAAACGTTTCTGTTCAACAGAAACATAACACGACGCGAAGATCTCGGCGTGGCGTTCGCAGATGCACTCAAGACATAGTTCAACTAGTGATATCGGAGAATCGTACATATTCCCCTCGTATTATTAACGAGCACTTTTCCTGGAGTAGTAATTTCGCCTTTGTGTTGTAAACGTTATGTACAGATCTGGAATAACAAACCCAAAATGTAGAATTTGCATTCTAAATGTTTGTACTCAAATTTCTAGAGTCATTAGGGTGATAACTTACAATTTAGGCAGGGTTCACTCGGGAATTTGTCGAAAATTGTGTGAATTTTCAAGGAAAACACGACGAATTTTACCCACTGTTGCACTAATCAGCTGATTCTGACAGCTGAATCTCGGCCTACTTATAGGCCACCCAAAAAGCTCCTAATTATATGTATTCTGAGTGTTATAAATTAGTAATTTTTACTTGAATTTTAATCCTCGAATTTATTTTCCCAAATAATAATCACAAAAATCTTAGCCTGTAGCATATCTCGAATATATCTTATAATTTAGTTCTTCATTTATTTGATGCTTAGACAATTTCCGCTCCCTTTGAACGGTTGGAAATCTTCACTTTTGCCTGCTTCCTCTTTAGGTTTGTCCACTTTCCGGATAAATCGCAGAGTGCCTACTTGGTAGTCGTAATCAGGCACACCGCGCACATAAACAGGCCTAGCTGGTGGGATGTCCGTTGCCGAAGTGGAGTCTTTTCGGCGTTTGCCATCCAGACGATTTCCGGTCCCACCGAAAGCAATGAAACCAGACGCTTCCGGCATAAAGTCGGCTGGATCTAACGAAGTTTCTTCATCTTCTGCTCTCTGTGGTGTTGGTTCTGAGTAACCCACTGGTGCAGCAAATTCCACCTACAAATATGCATAAAATTACATTCAGTTGTTCTTTGTTTCTTTTAGTTTTTTACTAACATTCATGTCACACTCAATAATGCTTATTGCATTCAGCGGTTTTGTTTCCAATACACAGAGTTCATAAGCCTTCTGGTTGTAATTAACAGCGATAACGTCTCCTGTTGTAAGGCAAGCAAATGTCCTCAAACAGTTCTCCAGCACTGCTTTTGGGTTGGTGATGTCCAAGAAATCAGGGTTCAGTGGTTGAAACTTTGAAAACGTGCCAACTGGTAATGTGACAGACTCAATCTGCAGAGCATCGCCTTCTTCCAAGATCAAGTTGTGCATCATCCAGAGTGGTAGATAGCATTTGCCTTCATCAGCAATAAATTCCAAGACGCCACAGTGTGTAACGCGTGATGCATTCTTGTTGGTAAGCTTGAAGAGCATTGGATAGTTGATATTCAGACGAGTTAATTGTTCCAGGGCATTTGGTGGCATAATAACTAATTGGAAAAAATATGGTTTGAATAAGAAAATTGCAAGAATATAATGTTGCATGTTACTTTTTCCTCCCTTTTCCACATCTTGTCTTTCATTGCCTGGAATCATGGCCACTGAATAGCATTGGTAAGTAACGTTGAAGGGACGAGGCATCTCTGGGTAGACATTGAAGCCGAACTGAAACTTTTGCATTTTACGTACAGGTTTTCGGCGTAAACCGCTCATTTTTCGCTTTTATTGTAATGAAATGAAATTTTTTTGTAGTGCATGAATGAATCAAATAAAACAATTAGGTTACGATATCATGACAAGAGAATAAACACAATAAAAACAAACAAAAAGCAACAATTGATGAGGGTTTCTTACTTTGATACTTACCATGATTACTCTTTGTGATAGGAATGCAAGACTGGAATTTAAATACTTTTATGTAATTTATTATTTTCAAAATTAAATCAAGAAAATGGTCGAGAAAGTTCTTTGCGATGACGAGAACTTTTATAAACACGAATTACTGTCAAATCTAACAATCGCTCAGCTGTTTTTATTGTAATGCGGATGCGAGTGGATATGGCGATTGAGTAGGGTGGGTAAGTGTAGGTACATGTGAGCAACATGTGAGGTAGCGTGATGCAACGTGAGGCTGGTGTGCTGTGTTGAGTTTGGGAGTAAAGTTGAGACTAATTAGCGCCACCGTCGCTTGAAATGCGTACCGGGACCGAGGCCGTGACTTAAGAAATTCAAAATATTCAAGTGTATCAATATTTTGCATCGGGTTTTTCCAAGGAAAGAAAACTTCCAAACATATGAGATCGATTAAATTTCCAATTCGGATGCGTATTTTATAGAGAAGAAAAAACACTTTTTCGTCGAGGCAAATTTCAACTCGTCGATTGTCATAGGAAAATAATCTTTCCAGCAGGACGACACCACTCTTAAACGATGGGTAAAGCTGTATGTGGGATGATGTGGGTAAGTTAATCTAGTTTTTGATTTTGTTCTGTAAATTAAGATTGAGTTTTTAGTTTCAGAGATACCGCCGTTTTTCTACGATGCCGCACTTTTTCGTCAATGGAATTTTCAACTTCGAAGGCGAGTTTCCTAGGGAAATAATGCACCGACAAGGACCACACCGGTCTTAAACGATGGGTATTGTAAAATAGTTTTTGACTATGGTGTGTAGATTTTGTTTGGGCTTTCAGTTTTAGAGATATCGCCGTTTTTCTGCGATGCCGCACTTTTTCGTCGATGGAATTTTCAACTTCGGAGGCGGTTTTCCTAGGGAAGTAATGCAGCCACAACGACCACACCGGCCTCAAACGATACGTAATTTAATGTAGTTTTGGAATATGATGTGTAAATTAAGTTTGGGCGTTTGGTTTCAGAGTTATCGCCGTTTTTCTGAGACGCCGCACTTTTTCATCGATGGAATTTTCAACTTCGGAGGCGGTTTTCCTAGGGAAACAGTGGACCGACATGGACCACACGNGTTTCAGAGATATCGCCGTTTTTCTGCGACGCCGCACTTTTCCATCGATGGAATTTTCAACTTCGGAGGCGATTTTCATAGGGAAATATTGTACCCACAAGAGAAGGTGGGAAGGTGGTTATAGGTGAAGGTGGATGTGGTGATACCAATAAAGGTCTATATATATTGTACCCACAAGATCAACACCAGCCTCAAACGATAGGTAATTTAATGTAGTTTCAGGATATGTCGCGTAGTTTCAGTTCGGACTTTTAGTTTCAGAGATATCGCCGTTTTTCTGCCTCGCCGCGATTTTCATAGGGAAATAGTGTACTTTTCGTTTCAGAGATATTGACAATTGTCTGCAACGGCGTTTGACAATTTTTAATGGACTGAAATGTAATTTTTGTATTTTTTCAATTAAATTAATTTTCTATTCGAAATAAAGTTCAAAAATTCAAATCTTTCAGGTAAAAACTGTTCAGAAAGACGTTAATATTCCAACGCCGCTTATCCGGATTCGAAATAAGCAACTTTATTTTTTGGTCGAAAATTTTGGTAAGTGTATA
>JARJDT010006097.1:0-34982 GCA_030264655.1 Leptusa sp. GC000079
GTGGTGGTGGTTATGGTGGTGGTGGTTATGGTGGTCATTACGGTGGTCACTACGGTGGTCCTGGTGGCGGGGGTGGTAGTGGCTTTGGTTCAATGTTTGGTGGTAACAGTCATATGGGAGGCTACGGGTATGGTGGTTACGGTAATTATGGTATGTCCGGACGTAAGAGTGGCTTCGGTTCCGGTTTCGCCACCACTGCGTTCACAAGTTTGGCAACTGGTCTGCTGGTATGGAGTGTAATGCGTGGTGGACGCACGCAACAATATAATGTTTATAACTACCACAACCAACCAGATGCGGTGCCAAAAGAAATACCGGTTCCGGCAAACGTTATCACTTTATGTTCGGCAAACGCAACGCTTCTATGCGCACCAAACACTGTACCATTATGCACGTCAAATGAGACCATTTTATGCGTCGTAGTAGCAACGGCGACGATTCCGTGCGTTGATAACTCGAGTAAATCTTGTGTGGACACGACAATTCCATGCACGGCTGATTGCGGGGAAAATAAAGAAAATACAACCCTTGCACTACCTTGTATAGCGAATGCTACAGTTAGCGGGAATGTAAATTTTGCAAGTGGGAATCAGGAAGCGGTTGATGCAACAATGAGTCTTTTTAAACAGACACCTCCTGATTCGAATACTGTGCTTTGTGTTACTACAATGGCACAGCCAGCAACTGAAGAAGAAGTTGCCAAAGATAAAGCAGCTCAAGAAAAGGCGCAGAATGCTAATTCGAGTCCTACTGGTACTTCCGTAACTTCGGTCACTGCTACTTCCGCAATTCCTGATTCTGAACAAGCATCAGAACCGATTACAAGTCGCGATTTTCTACTCTTTACTTATGCACCAAGTTTCACTGAGTACACAACTGTTTTGCCACATCAATAGGTAAAGAATTATAAGGAAATTAGTCGTATAATCACGCGAATTAAACACAATCATTTATTTTGCAATACAATAAAAAGAAAAATTGCAAGTTGTAATGATGATTAATTTTGCGCAACTTGTGGCTTTGTTGCAGGTAGATCCGGTCGTGTCAAGCGAACTGCAGAAACCCAATCAATAATACAAATGGTGTTAAGTGTTGGTAACGTCATAAGTATATTTATGGATTTATTTAATAGTATTAGCAGATTTATCTCGTTTATGAAATCACTTGGCGGCTACTTTGAATTTGAAACGTAATCCATTTCAGCACAACTCATAACAACCTAAACAAACAAATTAGAATTATTGCAACTGATTGTATTTATATAAAACTTGAATAAATTATGTTCTAGCAGTTAATTTAATTTGTCTTTACTTGCACTTAGCGTTAGCATGCTTTTTCTCGCTAGATTTATTAATTTATTATTCAAACTTTTAAAGGTTCTCAGTAAAATTGGCTGCCTACGACAGGATGCAATTTTCAAATTAACATTCATGAAAATCTAAAGACTCTCATATTTGATTTCTTTTCTTTGCTAAATCGTAATCATTCTATTTGCTTTCAAGCATTATTGTATTTGTTTATTATTAAATCAAAAATGAAACCTCAAAGAAGTAGCATAGAATAAAACTAATAAAACTTGAGACACTTGACTTTGCATTTATGTTATTTTCCACTATACAAATACTAACTATATACCTATAATTTAAATAAAAAGATGTAATTGCTGTGCTATTGATTGTTTGATGTCAAACATCAATTAATTCAAATTAAAATTTTTAACTGCAGTCCAGACTGCACAATCCGTTCAAATATTTAAAAACCACTAAATATACAAATGGGAATTATAACAAACAAAATATGATTAATTTAGCAATAATTGCCGAGTAAACAAATATGGAAAATGGATTGCAATCTCATAAAGTCAGTCACTTTCAGTCAAGCGATTATAATGCCAGCCATAAATCAATTCAGGGCAATAAAAATATATAATACATATACCTAATTTAAACGATATACGTGATGGGTAGATAATATTCACATATACATATATCACATCGTTTTTCTGATAAAGTAGCATTAGATATCTCAATCATAAACGTTGTAACTAAATTACAATGTAGTTTTTAAAGGAAAATTTCATGAAATATACTTTGCTATTGGTTTCAACTTTATATGAAATGGGGTAATTAAATTCAAGTTTGAACGTAAACTTCAATTAACTCGCATTTACGACTTTTCTGAAATTAAAGCACTTCGAACATGTAATCTATACATCTCTTATAGAAATTATAAATATTATATCAGTATCATCAAGAGCAAACGCGCAACGACTTTAAATGAATAGTTAATGAGGTGACGACGAGATAATCTCAATCTCGTTGCGTTTGCTTCATGGATTACATTACTCGATGCGATTAAACGTTCAGATATAGTTCGAGTAGCGTTAAAAGCGTTCATTTGGTGGGCATAAATGTTGTGACATAAGTGAATGCGTGTAATCGGTAAGGTGTTGATATCAGTGGCTAATAAAATACACAAATACGTTCGTTGTTGGAAGTTGTAAAAAATACGAACAAACTGCACGCACACGCTCTGCAGACGTAAATATACAAACAGATAATAATTATGCGGAGCGCTCGTTCTCTCCAAATCGAAGAGTGCGCGCGCGATTGAAACCGGCGGTGGCGGCGGTTACACGGTTGCACGGTGTTATGTTTAAATAGATCACATTTTAAATAAACAATACTTCTACACGTATGCACGATGTTTATGTTAAACCGGTAGAGAATGCGGGAAACGAAGCGCGCTGTGCATGGATAAGGAGACAAATGCGCGCACTGGAAGCAAAATAGGGGCGACTGTTTGTTGTGACGTTTTGTATAAATATTTGGATAAATGCGGATTAGGATAGAGGAGCAACTCCAAGTCAATGCAATGGATAATGTTCATTATGCTGGTTAGTTTCGTTGTGAAGTGTTAGCATTCATTACTAGGCAGCAGGCGCTACCGAAAAATTCTCGCCGTTTTAAAAGACTCAATTGTGATTCGATTTCGATATCAGTATTTAATCCGTCCCCACACATCAACGGATCATAATCGACACTGGCATCGGATCATCATAACACTCATAAAAACCTACTTAAAATGATACTCATTGTTGTCTTCTCATCTGTCTTATTTTTTATTGCCAACGCAAAAGAACATAATTTGAATTGTAAGTAACTTTTATTTTTCTTCATTCGAAAAAAGTGTTTAATTTTTTTTAAATTCGTAATTATAGTTACAAAACTTTTGGATGAAAAACATGGGAATGATGTGATTTTGAAATGTAAAGACCATAATAAAACAAGCAACATGCATGAAGCGCACATATGGAAATATTTCGTGAGTAATTTTTATTTAATTTCAGTTGCGATTAATAATAAATTGAACCATGGACAACTCGAACCATGCCGAGCTTACGCTCTAACAGTCTGGGCAGTTGGCATAAAGGTAGTTTTTGAAAAGTGACATTAAAAGTGGAAACTTTTATTTATTTAATTAAATTATCGAAAAATTGACAGACCATGAACATCAAACTCAAATAAGTTCTCTTGTCAGATGACTTTATTTAATTTAATTGATTAGTAAATTTGGTTGCTCATTATTTGTAGCATATAGTTAGAGCGTTAGCTCGTCGTAATTCGAGTTGGCTACGATTGAACATGGTTTTGCTTGTTAGCTACTTATTAGTGTGGTTCAAATAGATAACAAATTGATACGAAATTTATTGAGTTGCTACTGTTTAGATAGATATTGTTATTTGTTGTAATCAATCAAATCAATCATGTTGATACACGCATTTATCACGAAATTACCTTCCAATTGCATCAAGCTATCAAGCACTTACACCTTGTACTTGTACATCAAGTAGGAGCTTTAAGTGCGTGTTCTCGCGAGCTCATTAAACATGAAATAAATATTAATAGTAATGGGTTTAAAAATAGTTACTTTAAACATGTTCAGTGTACGATCATAATATTTGCCTAATATCTTCACAACGTCTAAATAAACAAGAAAAATGTTCGTTTTGTAGCACTGCGATGAATGCGATGAAAATCACATACCGAATCTAAAATGGAAAGATCTGCAACAAAAGAAGAAGCTCCATTTGAGAAACATCACGAATGCCGACAACGGGCAGTACGTGTGCATGGTGAACGACACCATCATTGCTTCCTATCAGCTCAAAGTCAACGATGCGCCGCCGATTCGCAATTTCAACTTTTTTAACATGAATCGTGTAGGACGCCCGCCAAAAATCGTCGACATTGTAAAGAACGACGAGATTCGCCCGAATGAAAATGTCGTCGTCAAATGCAAAATTGAAAGCCCTTTAGTGCCGCGAATCGTGTGGCTGAAACAATGTCAGCCGACGCAGAAGTGCGGCTTCAATTACGATGGCAACAACTATTACAAGATCAACGGTAGGTTTCAGGAGATTTTGCTCAACGACGACGACGACGAGCAGATCTACGTGAGCATATTACATTTGCGCAATTTCACGCTTTTCGACAACGGGCTCTACGTGTGCGTTACGGTGACCGAGCTGGGCAAGGACTACCGGAATTTCACGTTGATCCTGCCGCCTGGAGACGGTAACGACCGGCAGCAGGCGAGCACAACTTCAAGGAATTTGTACTTCCTGTTTCTCATACCGTTTCTCTTTATTTTGATGCCGATTTGCATTGATTGTGCGGGCAAACGCATCGTTTACAAGAAGAGCAAACAAGAACTCTTATTGGAAGTTGTACCACCGTCAACTTCAACGGTTTATCATTGTTAAAATGCACATTTATAAATAATTTTATTCTCTTATCTGTGATATAATTTAAATATTTAATAAATAAGTTTGTAGAATTTTTGAGTAAAAAAATAAGAAACTTTAGATTTAGAGATTTATGAGTTCTTAAGGGGGATTTTAACACCTTATTCAGCATTTTTGCGGATTATAGTTGGATGATGTGTGTTGATGCATAAAAGTTACCTTAGAAAACGAATCGTTCGACTTGAAAATCACTACTTAACACACCTGCAACTTAAATTTTTACCTTTTTATTTAATCATGTGTAATCGGGTTCTCGTTTTGATATTTATAGTCATCGCAGAGCCGAATTTAACTACTTGCGGGCCCCAAAACAACACGGGCATCAAAATATATATTGAAAATTTAAAATTCAAATAACTCGAAAACTAGTAAGTTTTCAGAAAAAATAACATACTTATAGAGAATTGAATTCGGAACAAATTATGCCATTTACATTTCACTATTCTCATTACTCTGACGGTTGTAAATTCTTCATGTGGTAATAATGGGATTTTTCAAATATAGGTAAGACTAATTAGGAATGCTGCGATTCCAGTAAGAAATGAAGCCATAAAATCGGTTGAATGTCGCATTTTGCATTGTTTTATAAACGCCCACAACTTTGCAGATAAACAGAATAAGACGATTCATCTTAAACAAACTCACGGACGCGTTTAACGGACACAAATAAAAAATAAACTGTAATGCTTTATATTTTAATTTGTTTACAAGCTGTTTTGAAACAAACTGTTACATATTTTTTCCATTAAAATTATTGTTTGAATGATTATCAATTAATTTAAATTCAAATGTAAAATTGATGATTTACATCATTTACATTAGTAACATGAAACATGTTTACAAAAATTTAATTTATATAGTATTGATAAATTGAAGTAATACAATCAAATATGTAATAAACAAATTCATGAATGTAAAGATCATGGAATAATTAACGGGAAATACATCTGCGCCTGAAAACTTTGCCTTTCTTGTAAAGGCTTGCTTCGCAAACAAGTTAACTTTTTCGCGAAACGGTTTGGGAGTATTCAAGGAATATATATGCAACGCTTTTCGAGCGATTTTCGTGGTTTGTTGAGCTTGACCCATAACATGTTGGCATTTAATTGCAGCTATCATTGATTGTATTACTCCATATCCTTGGATATAAACCATTGTCACACCAACTATCAACTCCTCGCCAAAGTCGATAACATACCCAAGCAATGTATAAAAGTCAACTATGACAGTTAGTAGGTTTATAAGACTCGTTAGCACAACGATGAGCATATTCCAACCGAAATGCTGATTGAAGAAAACGCATGCATTTTGTTGATTTTCCATTAATTTCAATAAAACTTTGAACTTTCCTTCAAGCAAATGTTTACTTCCATCATTGTCAAAGTATTCATTCAGTTTGAAATTTAAGAGTTGTATAGATTTTTCGAGGAATAGTAAAATACACAGTTCCATTTGAACCGAGTAAAATATTGTTATTTGCAAAATCTGATCCATCCAAAACCATATAGGGACATATTTACCATAAAGGATAAATGCTAATGTACATTGAATTGCGTAAAATAAATGAACAACAAAGCAAATAATGTTACTTAGACCTTGCCAAGTTGCGTTGAATTTTGGATTGAAATGGTTACTCATTGCTTGAACATTTTTTATTGTTTTTTTTAAATTATTCAATGGTGTGTTGGACACGTTACTAGCGTAGATTATTTGAAAACAAATAAAAAATCTTAACACTATTCTTACAACGTTCGTAATTACAACAGTAGATTTATTCTCTATTTTCGTAAGTTCGAATACTTCGAATGTAAACATAGTAGTAATTTGTAGTGTTGACGCAAAGATTAAGAATGTGCACAAGAAGCTTCCATAAACTCGATTGAATTTTTCATTTTTACTAGTTTTATAGATGCCTAAACATTTGCAGATAAATAGTATTATTGGATTCATATTTTCGTTTGCTCGTTTCAAGTCTACACGTATTGTTATGATGCATATACATAAACATAATAATCCTTGCCTGTACTTCCCTACAACCCTTTTATTTAACATATTTACCCCATTAGATAACTAATTACTTTATGTACTGATTAGCAATTATTTTTAAATCTAAATTGTATGCTGTGTTAATACACTATTAGCCTTAATTGGATGTGTACAAAATAATTCGTGAAGATCCACTAAAACCTCGACATCAAATTTCAGCCCCATTACGATACTTTTCTTCTCTTAGTCGAAAAGCAAAAAAATGAATTGAAAGTAATAGGTATGTTCAATCAAATAAAATTTTCTTGAATTTCCTTTCCTTAAAATTTTTTGTAAATATCCTTATTATTCCTTTAAAATGCCTATTTCATGCGGAAAATTAAAATTTTCGTTTCCCATATTGAGAGTAATGTTGCCATGCACATGCCTCGAGCAGCAATTAAAAACACGCATCACTTTCACATGTAAAACATCTTTTAATGCACATTTCACTGTCGAGAGTTTTATACTTGTATTTCAATATAGCGTTTTGATTATTGTTTTATTGCTTCATTTTTTCCACTTTTCGTTTAAAACAAATGTATCTATTATTAGAATATAGAATACCTACATGTAGAATCAAGAATTTAAGTCATAGATGCTTTGTGATAAATCCGGTCCTGATTAAACCCCTTTGGGCTTTTTAAGTGTGTGATCGACCTATTTTTTTAACGCACGAAATAATCCTAACAAAAGAACAACAAGAGCATTCGATACCAATTGAAACCAATTGAAAATTCAGTATGTTCGTATAAACACAAATTTTCAAACTCAATAAATATACCCGAAAATTCCGGACCGATACGACAGGTCAAATGATGTGAATTTGAATCCCCAATTCACATCAAAAGAATGCCAAGTCATAAGCGCAGATGTGCATCACAAAAACACCTCCAACTCTCAAACGACTATTGTCCCTCAAGAGCGCTTTCAAGTTTCTACATTTTCAATTCCAGTGTGTTTGAAAAAAATATTCTTTGATAATAGACCAATATGCATTCACTAAATGGCAACAAATCGTCAAAATTTGTGACTTAATGGCCGTGAAATGAACTCTAAACGACTCCCAGTGGCGCACAAAAGAACTCTCATAATTTGTAACAAATAACGAAAAAAATACGAAAAATTTCAGCTATATTTCCGAATAGAAAGCATACAATATTCAGTATAAGTTAATTATTTTCATTAATTGATTCCCTCTTAGATTTTTTATCATCTTTTTGAACATTATTATCCTTTACCATGATGAGTGTTTCACTAGAGCTATTTGTAGATTGCCGGGGCGAAGAAGTTTGGCCAAAATCAATCGGGCAGTTGACAAAATTAATAAAATTTCGTCGTCGAACCAGCCCGTTAATGGAGTTGGTGTTTTGTTGCTGAACATTATAAAGCAAGTTGAAGAGTGAATTGCCAAACATGTTGATCACTTCGAATTTGTTTGGATTGTTTAGTTTAAATCCCACTGGATTCCGCTGCGGGCCGGCCTGAAAATGCAAATGTAAAACATCAAACATTCAATGTATTCCTTGTATGAATGATAAATGATGGTACTGTACTGATTCCACAATTTCTTCTAGTTGGGTACTTGGCGCGGCTTCGCGATGTTCAAACTTGAGTAAATGTGTGTAACTAGGTTCGACTTCCGCGAGACAACTGCTGTCATTGCTGCTCACTTCCCGGACAAGTTTCGGCTCCGCCGAATCCCTCGCACCCTGCAAACAACGAGTTACATTTGTGGAAACTCATTGGTAGACTCATACATTATCTTCGGAATTATCTTCACCTTTTTCGATGCTCTTGCACTTCATCTTCTCTAAGCTCAGCTCGAGATCATGCAATTTCAGTTCGATTTGTTCAATATCCTTAGTAGCATCGCCGGCAGTTTCCTAGAAAATAAGATAACAATAGCATCGCACCAAGGAAATGTTACATTGGATTTACTGATGTAGTTAGTTGATGCATGCCATTCGTATTCGTGTTTGTGTTGATTCGAGTTGTTTCATTCTGCTTCTTGAGATTCTTATATTGCGTTTCGAGCGTTTTTATCTTGCGCTCCATTTCGGATTTTTCACCGGTGATTCTTTGGTTTTGCATTTTTAATTGATTTGAACATTGAAGAGACTCTTCCAGCTTATCTAACGTCGCCTGTCTTGCCACCGTGTTGCTCCTGATTTCCCTGGTGGCGCTCTCCAGGCGCTTCAACAGCAAGTTCTTGTCGCGCAGCACCTCCATCATTTTCTGCTTGATTAGCCGGTTATCTTTCTCCGACTGGGCCAAAAACTTGGTCAAGTTACGTTTCTCATCATTAAGGCTTTCGACTTTTTTGTTCAAGGCGGACAGTTCTTTCCAGGATGTGGTGGTTTCGACCACTTCGTCCTTTTTGAAATCGGTGCAATGATACACCTCCAATTTCTCAGGAAGGGGTTCAATGTGTTCATAACCATCAAAAAAAGTGGCGGGAAGTGGGATCGGTGCCATAATTTGAGTGTCTGAAGATGCCATTCGCATACGACTTCTCTTGTGGATGATCTTTACAGCAGCGGCAACAAGAAGGACTGTTATCAAGGACGCGGCTATTATTATGTAAAACCAATAGAGGGAAATATTATCTATTAAGATATCTTCTTTAAGATTATTTGGTTTGATTTTGAGCATTTCTTTTGTGCTTTCGGTTTTTTCAGTAGTTGATTTTTCTGGTTGGAATTCACCCGCTAGCAAAATGTTGGCGTGATAATAGTCATACCCGCACATTCCCATCCAAAACGAAAGACCGATACCACACAAATTCTTCCAGTGGATCAGCATTTTTAAATTGACTCGATGATACGCAATCTACAAATATTTAAATTCAAATTCCAAAAATTTTCAAAGAACTTGGGGTAAATATAAAATGTGTAAAAAAACTTTCGTGGTGTCAATTAACTTTTGTGATGTTTGTATCGTGTCAAATTTTATTTTCGCATTTTTTAACAGACTTGATTTTTTCAAGGGTTTTTCAATTTTACTATTTGCATTATTTGTTATTTTGATCATCGATCCGGCGAGTTACTTAAAAGCACTGAGTATATCATCGTATCGTATGAATGAACTTCAAAATAGTCAATAATAGACCACTTCCTGCCTTTTTACTATAATAGCATGCACAATCGCACCGAGAGAGGATACCTTTCATTGACATGAGCACCAAGAAGTGCGTTTTTGTAAGTAGACTTTACTTTACCTACCTGGTTGGATTGCACGTAGTATTAAATTTACTACGCTCTCATAGAAATCAACTATACAAATTCTTCAGAGTAAGTCCAACGAATAAAATAAATAACTACGAAAAGAATTTTTTATCTTCACTGTATGAATTTAACTTTAACTTATTCATGCAGACTTTGAGTTTAAATTTGAATCATTTTTGAATAGTTTCATGCATCTATAAACCCTTTCACATAAAAGAGTTATTGTTATGAAACCAAGAAATAAGTTGAGAGTCATTCATAGATTTTTACTGTGGCAAAATTTAATAAGTTACTAACTTTCAAAAACGCAAAAAACGTAAAATTTCACGCATGCGTTAATATAACAGCTTGAAGAACCTCCCAGACTTGTTGGCGACAATTATACCGAAAGTTCTTCAACTTCAACTTCAACCGTCATTTCATGAACTCAATAACTTTTCCGTCTTCCTGTAGCTACACCATTGTGCGTTATGTAAAATGCACAACACAATCCTCTGGGCTTATTTTCGTAAGATTCTTAGAACGTACTTTAAAAGCTTCAAGTTGTTGTTGCGCCCAGGTTCATTCAGCGAGTACTTGGTCTCTTTCAATGAGCGTCAGCATTGAAAAGTGTGCCTGCAAGTGTGCAAGTGACACTAAAAAAAGTACAAATCAACCAGACCGCCCGCATTTTACGCACGAATCACCCTAACGACAAATAAGTTGCGGCGTTTCAGTTTTGCCACCGATTGTACAAATGGCTATTGTCCAGCAGGATGTCCAGTTGTTTCTTTCATATTTGTAGTTTTCTATCTTTTTCGATTTACTCTCGAGTTTGAAGATGAGAAACTTGTTTGTCGTTTGTGCAAATTGCAAATTGAAAGAGACATGTATCAAAATATCATATTACAAGCACAAACGAAGCAAACAAGTGAAAAGTGCTATAGTTGTAAGTGTCCCATATCAATATCCACATACTCGACCCTCGTCCTTTAAGTATTTTCTGGAGTACTTCCTGTCCGAGATCCATAAACATAGCATTAGCAAAGTTTCCTCGACGATATTTTTACAGCATTTTGATAAGTGCTGACAGTTCGAGTCGTAAGACTCGCAAGTTAATAAAAATTGTTTTACACTCTGCTGCACTGAAGCATGCTATGCTAAAGTCGATGGCGACAATACCATCAAATAAAACAAAACGAGTGTATTTTTCCCGATGCTCGTGGCATGTTCATTCATCTTAATCATCATTGGTTTGATATTACGCTAATGCATAAAAACTATCAATCATTCAAGCATGATTCCATCAGTATAGGTGTCTACGTGAAAGAAGTGCTATATTAAGTGTATCCAAGCATAAAGCCGCACTTGTTGAACAAAACAATACTTTTTATCAAGCAAGAGGTGCTTCCGTCATTTTGGTTGCGCTCTTCACTGCGTGGCTCGTGTTCCAGACTCAAATTATTTCCAATTCAGATTCATCTTTTATATATATTTACTTACACTTTAAACTTTTCATGGTCACGTGTCTCCTTATTGTGTTCTTGTGTAAACATCATGCTTGTAACTTTAACGGAAGGAGGTGATTATAAGAAAAAAATGTTTCTTGGCGCGCTTTAAAAAACTTACACGATGAAGCGTGCACGCAGACAGTTAAAGCGTGTCTGTAATTTTTCGTCATTTAAATTCAAAAGCTAAAAAATCTGGAGGAATTGAAATTGAATTGGAATTGCGAACTGGTAAAAGAAATATAAATCTTGCGTCAGGTTGTATGTAAAAAAAACTTCCCCGATTTCTTTTCAATAAAATTGGAAATTAGCAAACGCAACAAAAGGATGTGCGGCATTTTACGTTTTCGTTCATTCTAAATAAAAAGTTTTGTTTTGTTCGCGTGGTATTGTCCTCGCATTGTATAAATTGTGAAGGGATTTATTCGGTGTGCATTTTGTGAATTTCAACTCGACCTCAAAAGATGCAAGAAATGAGCACTATTACATCGGATTACGTATAGCCAACATGCATGAAAAGGGCCTTTCTCCCTTTTCAATGACCTACAACTTCTCCAACAAGGTAAATCCCTTCTTAACTCGCATTAGAAGATGCTGAGTATGCATACAAGCATTCCAAGCATGCTCGAAGTCTCAAGCACTGACCAACAACGATGGACTTAATTTGCTGAATTTATTAAAACTTTCTACATTTCAGTTTGGGATTTGTTTAATAAATTACAAAAAGAAAATGTTGAATTAAATTAAATTTGAAATTAGTTTTGTCCATTTGGAAACTCGTCAACAATTAGTTGCAATCAGTCGAGCAGTCTGGATTTTAGCCATTGAAGAGCAGCCGATTCGGACAATAATCGATTCAGAATTCGGATTGATGAACGACTTTCGGGTGCCAGATGCACGTTGCCACTTTTGTACCGTTCAATACCTACGTGATTCAATCGCTAACCATCCGAAGCGATGTGTTTGTGTCGCATTCAATTGTATTGAATTCAATGCGAATATGAATTGACTTTAATATGGTCAAATTGCTTTAAAATGCTCTACCTCTGGTTGCGCTTATGTATCACTGTTCAAAGTAAATAGCTGACAGTTTATTTTGGCCAGAGTGTGCCATTTTCAAGTCTTTTGTGAATTGGACATTTTATCAACTCAAAATACCTATTTAACCATTTAACTTCTGAATACCAAAAAAAATAAAAAAATTGCTGCATTAAAGTTTTGAATTTTTTTATCATCATTATTATTATATGGATATGAAATGAAAAAATAACGTACGTTTTTTATTTAAAATTTGAGTTACCCTCGTTTCACGCATTCACTTGTTACGCGTGTCGTCTTACATCATGCAGATAAACTCACTTTTTGTATGCTTCTTAGATCTCCGCCTTCTTCCTGTCTGTTGGCCTATTTTTACGTTTTTTTTATCCGATTCTATATTACCGTATTATGAAAGTAAAATAAGGCATCAAAAGCAACCGTTGGAAATTCCTACGTGCGATCAAAGAAGAAATCGTGAAATGATTTGCGAAAGCAAAACCAGAATGAAAAGGAAAACTCTTATTGAATATTGAAATTCGTCTAACGACATTCTATTCTATTTTTGGTCTTATCCTCTGTCTTGATTGTCCCCAATTCCATCTTTTTATTATTGATGTGCTATAAGTGCTTTAATGCAATCGATTTCGTTTTCATCCAAGTGTAGGGCATGGGTCGACCTACTTGTTGATCACTTCCTTGCCGTGCAGACAAACAGTGCATGCAGGTCAGAGTTTTTATTTCAGTTTCTTTAATCCTTTACCGAAGGTACTTTACTTAATCCACATTGATTTTCAATCGAAGCCTCATTTCCAATTCCATTAAAGCAAATTTGTTCCTTTTTTCTTTGTTCTTATAAAATTAAATTGATAAAAATCAATAAAATGCTATTTGAATGCACTGATGTGTGTGGATAGTGGGGCAAAAGTGCAGGTACTTCGTCTTCAAGGGTACTTCTTATTGTTGCTCATCGTCATAGTCCATTGATGATTCAAATGAATGAAGAAGACCTTCTTCATCTTCATGGTAGGTGGGGGAATTCGTTTATCTGGAAGGACCCCAGTCTTGGACCACTCAGAATCTTCAACAAACTCGCCGAGAAAGCATCACAAACAACAAGTGCAAATAAAAGTACAAAGTTCTATAACAAGACATGAAGAGCGATTGCAAAGTTACTTCCAGCACCATGTCCGAAACACGCAAAGTAAGTTAATGTTTTGTGTTCATGTTCAACCTGGTTCAACTCAATTCTTTAAAGTTGCGCACGCGATAAATTTCAACTTTTAAATTCGAAACTTTAACACTTTTGTGCTTATTTTTGCAGATTCGCAAACCGCTAATGGAAAAGAAACGTCGTGCTCGAATTAATGACAGTTTGGAAACGCTTAAGCAGATTCTCTTGGATTCTAAAGCTAACGTTGGTGATCCGAATGCGGCAAAGAAGCGGAAGAATCAACGAACGGCCAAACTTGAAAAGGCTGATATCCTGGAAATGACTGTGAACTATATTCAAAATTTACAACTGCGACTAGACAGCGGCTCCGAGGAGACTTGTGATAAACGCGAATCTGCAATTAGACGACAAGATGATTGTGTGCAAGTTGGCGTTACTTTGGTCCCAACACGTCTAGGCAACGGCGATTTGGCGTTCGTCCTGCCTGCCAATCATTCAACCAACCAACTTAAACCCGCTTACGAACAGGATAGCAACATGTGGAGGCCTTGGTGATATTTCTCAGTCTTTTTATTTTTATTTAAAAAATGTACAAAATATTCCTAGGCAATTGATAAATTAATTGTAAGAATGAAGTGATACTTGATGGACTTGAACATGTTCTGTGATATTTTATTGTTATTAAAAAAATTAATAAACTTGGCACTTTTATACACAATTACAATTATACGTTTTTCAGTTATTTTCCTTGCTAGTAATTAAAATAACTGAAATATTTCGGCTAAAAATAAACATTAACAAGTGGACTTGTGCCTTATGATGCTTTCATAAAGTTTGCGTCGCGTGCACGTAGATTTAAATTTAATAGAAACACGTGGCAACAAATCAACGGCAAACAACAACGTGCGCTCGTACTATTTGGAATTTGCGCACGTTTATACAATGAAAGCGCGCTCATCAATAATCGATTCTAATTTTAACTGAATAGCGAAGCAAGTGTTTTAAAATAGCTACTAACTATACCTCATTTAAAAACTAAAGGAACCACTGATCAAATGTCCCTAGATTTTCTAGATATTTGGTTGGTTGACATTTGAAATCCGCCTGTTTGGTTGGCTAATTCTATGGCGCGAAAATTTAAATCGGTCTCTATAGTTTTTAAATGAGGTTTAGCCGATGAGAAATGCGAAATTCACGAATCTTGAGTTTAAGTGTCTATAAATGCGATTTTTTACATTTTTAGCATAACGTTTTCTCAATGTTGGCATCAAATTCAATGGAAAATTGTAATTTTTATTATTGCTCGTCCGTTGAGAAAAATTTCAATGCGCGCCGAGAACACTATAAAAGTCTGAATGTTGAACGTAAAATTTTATTTTCACTTTTCTACTTTTTATGCCACACTTGGAGAGCATTTATACAAAGTGATATAGACTTAAGAAACACTACTAGTTAATTAAGTGCTCAAACAAAATGTCTCCATGGATAATTGGTGAGTCTAGTTTGTTTTTGTTTTGTTGTCATTTTAATTAAATTGTTTTTATTCAATTAACGATAATTTAAAATGACCGCGTGTGCCCGTAAATCATTAATTAAAATGTTAAAACAACTGAATTGCCTTTAATTGTGAATAACAAACAATAGACTGATGCAAGTGCGCGCGCGGTTTGTAAAAATACACAAAGCAAATCAAATCGATGTGATATGAAATGTAAATGATGCAATAACATCTGCGTCTAGATAAATATGAATTAACAGTATCATTGATCGCATTGCCATTACAAACTTTGATATAACTATAGATATAGGGGGACAATTTGGTAGTTTGTTTGCAATTTGTCGATTTGCAAATCGCGCACTGATTGATACAAATTAGTTAAATTGCTCGCGTATCTCACATCACAATATCGATCTGATCAATGTATTTGGTATTTACATTCTCTTCCTCGCAAAGTCCAATCAAGTTGTGTTTCAGTTGTTTGTTAAGTTTAAGCACAGTCGTCGGCTCAAAAATTTGGCAAATCAATGTGCTATTTGTTGATTTTGTAATTTACTGTAAGTTTACTCTGAAAACTTTTAATTTGTCCTTATAGTCATAGGTACACTATTTTTTTACCACGCTTGCCAAAAACTAAAAATACAGCATTAACGCGTGCGTTGGTCAATCTTGACCGCCAAATCGTAGTCACGTTGATGCTACTTTAAAAAAAATTGGTTTCAGTTGTATTGCACTTGTGTTCATTTTCAGACCGTTTCATGTGTTTTCATTACTTAATTAATTATGTAACATAGTACATAGTTCAGTTCATTATTTAGTTAATCAATGGCCGGTGTCAAATACGGTAATTACTTTTACTATCAAATAAGTTTGGAAGTTTTCTTTGCGTAGTTTAATTTGCACGTTGTTTGCTCTGTTCGCTAAATGTGTAGATAAGATGTCCAACAAGATGTACTTCTGGAATGAGAGTGCAAGCAACGACGATGCTGGCGACGGTCTGAAGCAACAGGAGATACGAATTAAAGAAAAACGCCTGAGTTACACGAGCGCATCAGGCGCATCTGATGGTGGCAAAATAAAAGTCGAGCGTGGCGGGTGGAACAACAAATTGGATTTTCTTTTTTCCTGTATCAGTCTTTCGGTAGGATTGGGGAATGTGTGGCGCTTTCCCTATCTTTGCTACAAGAACGGTGGCGGTAAATTAAACATTTCCATTCAAATACACTTTCCCCTTCACCATATTGCACTAAATGAACGTTGACATTGGCGCAAATGAAAAAACAGTCAATTTATAGTTGGCTATTAGTCTAGGTCAAGAAATTTACAATTCGTTAAAAATAAAACCCAAGCTATTTTTAAACGTTTGATATTTTTATAAAGCGTGAACTTTTATTCGTGTAGGAGCCTTTCTGGTCACGTACTCGGTAGCCATGATTTTCTGTGGGATTCCGATGTTCTATCAGGAGGTTGCCATCGGGCAGTATCTGGGCTCGGGTGGCATGACCTTTGTGGGTCAACTCTGCCCGATATTTAAGGGTGTCGGCTATGCTACAATGACCATCGTTTTCCTCTTAGACGTCTACTATTGCATTATCATCGCTTGGACTTTGTTTTATTTATTGAATACGTTTACAATCCTGCCACATTTACCATGGGCGCATTGCAGTAAGTCGCGGTCAAACTTCGATGTAAAATTTAAAACGCACTATTGATTTGTGGTTTCTCATTGATATAGATAATTTCTGGAATACTCCAGCTTGTATCGAGAACGCCACTCAGACAAACACAATATTTAATGGGACTTTAACCAAAAGACTTTCATCCCCAGTCGAAGAATATTTTGAGTAAGCACTACTTATAAATTATATTTCTTCTTTTAACACTTTGGAATGTTAACATTCTTATGCAAAAGCAAATTTTAATTCTGATATTTGTATTTGTACTACTTGTTAAACGAGGGCGCCACCTATATTTCATTCTGCACTATAGTGTAGAATAAAGGTGGTTCAATGTTTGAATTATGTGTAAAAATGTTAATTTTCAAGAGTGGTCGGCTAAAATATGTATTTTTCTCAAAATTTTCATTTGTATTTGGATAGTCATGCAGTGTTGGGAATTTCAAGCGGGATAGAGGATATTGGCGGGATGAAATGGTCACTGTTCGTATGCTTGGTGGTCGGTTGGATATTAATTTATTCAATTATCCGGAAAGGTTTGCATCAAAGCGGAAAGGTACACAAATGTTACATTTCATTGTTCTGCAGAACATTTGCAATCGTATATTATTACTATCTGCATGCTATACCGAAGAGAGCGCAGGCAACACACGTTTTAATTTTCTAGATAATTTGGTTCACAGCGATTTTCCCGTACGTCGTCCTTTTAATCCTCTTAGTACGCGCCGTGACGCTGCAGGGCGCTTCATCCGGATTAATGTATTACATTACACCAAGATGGGAAGAACTCCTCAGCCCGATACCATGGATGGATGGCGCCACGCAAATATTCTTCGCGTACAGCATCGGCTGCGGCGCGCTCCCAGCGCTCGGCTCGTACAACAAGTTCCACCACAATTGCTACAAGTAATCATATCGACCCAATGCAATCAAGCAACTCACCAAGGACTCTTGAAATGTTCTAGGGATGCGTTGATCACGTGCGTCATCAACACGTTGACATCGCTGCTGGCTGGATGCGTTACCTTTTCGATATTAGGCCACCTGGCGAGTGAATATGGCGCTGATGTGGCCGATGTGGTCAAAAGTGGTCCAGGATTAGTCTTCCTCACATATCCGGAAGTTGTCCTCAAGTTGCCCGGAGCCGCCTTGTGGGCCGGCATCTTTTTCCTGATGCTAATCGTAAGTGTGAACTGCTGGTTTTAATTAAGCAACAGTAAGTTGACGTAGATGTTGGGCATCGACAGCGAGTTCTGCTTGGTCGAGTCCTTCATAACTGGCGTCGTGGATAATTGGTCGGAGACTTTGAGACCGCACCGGGACAAATTCACCGTCGTCATTTGCGTCGTTATGTTCGTGCTTGGTGTTCCTATGGTTACTCATGTAAGTGCATATCGTATTCGTGCTGCAAAACCAAAAGCAAAGCATAGCAAGCAGACAACGCGAATTTGAAACTGTGACTCATAAACGAGTAAACGGTGGAAGCAGAAAAGCAAGATGAGACTGTCTGATGTCTTCTTGTTTTACTAATCTTATTTCCCTTTCTGAGGCAGGGTGGCATGTACATATTCCAATTAATGGACTATTACTCAGCCAGCGGGATGTCTTTGTTGTGGGTTTGTTTCTTTCAAACAGTTGCAATTTCGTGGATCTTTGGAGTTGACAAACTGAGCGACTGCATCGAGCAAATGATTGGTAGCAGACCAAATAGGTTTTGGACAATATGTTGGAAATATTGCGCGCCAACGGTCATGCTAGTAAATTCTACTACCTTAATATTAATTAACAATCTACTAAAGTGACTTTTATTGTGCTAGGCAATATTTATCTTTCAATGTGTCCAGTTCCAACCGTTGGTCTATGGTGGCGGATACGTTTATCCTAAGTGGGCCAACATTCTTGGTTTCTGTCTTAGTCTCTCCTCAATGGTCTGGGTTCCCCTTTATGCTATTTATTATTGTTTGTCAGGACCCGGAAGCATAATACAAGTAAAATTTTATTCGAGATTTTCTGCTAATAAATACATGTTGCTTACTTATTTTATAGAATTTCAAAAATGGCCTGCAACCACAGATAAAACCACGGCGAATATCAATTAAGGACAAACAGGCAGGACTGTTAATTTCAGAGAGCACCGCTTCCGGTTTTGGTTTGGTGAGCGAGGAGGACACGTTCGTTTCAGAAATGCCTTGAGGCGACGCTGCAATTCCTTTAATTTTTAAGAATTCTTAAAGTATTAAAGTCTTAATTTTAATAATGTAACAAAGTTTCGTATAAGCTTTAAGTCTTAAGAGAGCAAAGATTTTTTTCAATATACCTACATGTGTATGTACAAGACAAAGGATTAGTGAGAATTCTAACGTTAAGAAATAAAAACGCTCAAGATGTATTTCATTTTTATTTTCCTTAGTCTTGATAAGATAATGAAACACATCGGTAATAAAATAAATTGGTAATCTGATATTATATTATATTTTTGAGCGAAAACATTCAATCTATCTTGGGAGCATCAGCAGAATATGAACAACAACATCCAATATAACAGGAACAAAATGAAAAAATATCGCTCCAAGGGCGCCAACAAAAATATTATTTTTATAATGCCCTTCTTTTCAGGCCTTGAAACGCATGCTGATATTCTTGAAATAGTCTTGTCTCGTGTTTCGTTTGCACTCATTCAACCCGTACTGTCACACCAACCCAGGAGGGTAACACATTGAAAGATCGATAGATAAAAAGTGTCTCAGTTTGTCTTTGTATTTGTATGTTGTATTCTGAAATAGGAAAGAGTACGAAATACGAAAAGTAGGAATTGCGCTCCTCACCTGAATACAAAAGAGAATGTGCGGCCCGTCCTCTTCGTCAGCGTCGTCGTTCAATCATTAAACGTGATCGGAATATACTTATTGCACTGGTAGCCAGATCCGTTCTCACTGAACTCGTCCTGTTTTTCACTCGATCGAAAATTGCACTAACAATTCTATAGTCTATTTCAGAACTACAGAGACTGACCCGAAGTTGCTCGTGCATTTTCTAAGCCTCTGATTGGTTGATTTTAAAGCAATTCTGCACGTCACAAATTTATAAATATGTATGAAAAATAGTAGGACGATTTCGATTTGGCTTTGGTTATACAGTTAATGTCAGACCTTTTGTAAAATTTAATAAAAAATAGTAATGTAAATAAATCTTAGGATTGCACTATTAAATAATTATTAAAATTTTTCTAAAATATTTGTTCAAACCATTTTGTACGATTATTTTAATCACCCATTGATGAGCCGGTTACTCACCGGATAAAAATTTAAATTTGCGGCAATTTAACGTACTGATTCTGACTGAATCGAGTAGTCTATACTATAGTTTTGAAAGTGACTATAAAAGCCTTGCTTCGATATTAATTTAATGAAAAACTATCAAGCTGCGTCTAATTGAAAACATCCATTAAGAAAATTCTCAACTGCAATAACGATATCGACGAGGAACTCTAAAAATAAACAAAGTATAAGTCAGAGAAGAAAAGACAAACGAGAAGAGCAAGAGTTAAACTGACTGTGACTTGTTCTTATTTCTTTTCGACTTGTACTTGTAGAAGTTTAGTTCAATTTCCAGGTACTTCGATAATCCAATATTGTCTCAGTGGATGCGCCGGGCTTGCTGAACCGAAATTAACTTTACGATGATTGTCGTCGCATACCTACTTTGATTTTACCAGCAACCTGATGCGTGATTAAGTTATC
Source organism: Leptusa sp. GC000079 (assembly GCA_030264655.1). Taxonomy (NCBI): domain Eukaryota; kingdom Metazoa; phylum Arthropoda; class Insecta; order Coleoptera; family Staphylinidae; genus Leptusa; species Leptusa sp. GC000079. The sequence goes on from JARJDT010006097.1 coordinate 20,670, forward strand.
CAACTCTTCTGTTGTCTCCTAATATTGAAATTCAACAGTCGCGCGCGTTCATTATTAAACCTAATTAAAAGTCAATTTGTTGACTATTGATATTATCATTGATGTTGATACGTTTAATGAACAGTGGCCGATATTAATTTGAGCAGATTCATCCATTTGGATAAATGATTGGCTCAAACAGATGTCGGCACGCACGTTAGCTCGGTCATTGGCGCGCGATTTCGTCCTGTCCTAGCACACATCCGGTTGATGGTCGACCATAGTAATATAATGAAAAGCACCTAATCACAATCAATCATAATTCAATTAACTTTCCATTTATAACGGTGTATAAGAATGAGGAATAAGAAAAACACGCGGAAATTCGATGATTAATGTCAGACTTTGTTGGGTAATTAATATTGAGAAAAGTTGAAGGTCCTTTTCAATTTTCTTTTATTCTTTGATTTTTTAGGTTGAGTAAATTTATTCAGTAGATCGACAAACATGTGATATCTTTGATGTTGTGTTTTATGAGAAGTAAAGTTCACCAAGAGTAGTTTGCGACAAATCTGGTTCAAGTTTCGACTTTCGTGTCAAGTTGTGTTCTTTTCTATTCTTTGTGATATAAAAAAGAATGGGCATATTAGGTTGGATCGAGTCATACTTGTTGAAATATACCCGAGATATTAAGAGATAGAGCAAAAATGATTTTTCTTGGGGGTTTTTTGCTCTTTTTAGTTTTCCCAGTTTAGTCCTTCCACGTCCTGCTGTGCCAGCGGCGTGCACTTTGATGTTTGCCAAATTTGAGTAGCCTGATGCTACTCGTACCGTCCTTAACCTTTCAGCTAGCCTCTAGTATTGCATCAAAGAGAAAGAGATTTTGCTGCTCTCCTATCGTCCTAGTTGTGGAAGTCGACTGAAATTGAAACAGTACATCTCTTTCTATATATGAAAAGCCCAATGGAAGGTTTTAACTAAATTATAAAACCTTTCACTTTTCTTTTTCGCTATACTTTCAACGAATGTTCAAACATAAAATGAATGTACATTATTGGATTTATAACTAATTAAAACCTAGTCCGAAAGCATGTGCAATAAATAGTTGATGGAAAATCAATTCCTAGAATTAACACTAGATTCGTAAAAAAGAGCTATGAATATACGATTTTTTGTTCACGTATGTCCAAAGCTCAAATAAAACCAAATTAAATCGTAATCCTGGCATGTTTTTCATTCTATGTAGTTTCCTTTTCTCGTTTTTATTCATTTGTTTGCACACGTATATGCAAATGTATTCAACACGTTTTGTAGCGTCGTTATACGTATAAGGTCAAAAATGTAAGCTCAATTCAAATATACAGAGCCTAATTGTGAGCTCTGAAAGCCCGGGCTTAATATCCTGATGGTAGATGGTTGGAATACGCTACAATTACTCTCGTATCGATTTACCATTATGCATTATTAATTACGCACAATTTTCCATTTTGTCATGTCGTATAGCCGAACAACTCCCTCGCGCCAACCCAACAACTACCAATATTCCGCATATGAGAATGAGATGTAATTAGAAACATGCAAACATTTGAAACCATTTTTTATAACTTTCGCTAATGCCAATTGTAAGTTTTGAAAAAGTGAGAAAAGAAACGGGAGACTTTTAACTTTGTATTGACTAGTATCGTTGGTCGGAGGCTATTGTGGGAAACAAATGTCCTTATGCAGAAGTTGGAAGTAACTTGTTGAATTTATTTGCTCGGGGGAAACATAGCCATGGCAGACACTTTCAAACAGAGGCAGTGAGCGAAGATAAAACTCGCTTCTAATCTAACATCACATCTAAACCCAAACTCCAAGCCAAACATTCCAAGCTATACCAATAACAGTAATAGGAATAGGAAATGTTCTTTGTTCATATCTTACGAATTTTCTCCTAGCTGCATTACTTATTTGTTTATATTTCGATTTTATTAATGTTGAATTATACAGGATGTTTTTAGTTTCAGAATATCTCTCACAAAATGGAATTACTAAATTCAAGAAAATTAATATACATATTCACATTTATTCACTTAACCGAAGTAACCAATCATTTAAATAAAGCAAACATTTTTTTTCAACTTTACCAAGAAATATCAACTATTTCTGTTAAGTAAATTAAATTCTTGTATAAATCTAATAAATCATTTAATTAACTTCTCTCCAATGTATTCTCCCGAAATACTCGCGTTTTGATTCAAAGAATGTCAAACAAAACACAATTCATTAGATATGTTCGATTCCTGTGAGACTGTCAATGCAAGAATAATATTCATATTTCAATATCAATATCAAGATGTACCATATATCGTCCGTTTCCAATAGGAAACCCATACACTCACCCAGTGGTGGGGCAAGACCCCACCACTCAAGTTTACTTTCTGGTTTAAGAAAAATAATATTTGAAAAATAAAATCTATAGCATTTTTGACTTAATTAAATGTTTTCTTGCATATTGTACTTACTATATGAATGCAATATATTCTTAAACCAAGTTAATTACACCCTGCATATTAAGAAAGAGAATAGTTGAATAGCAATAAAAGTGTAATTAAACAAGCAATTCGGTATGAAGATAGGTTTGGAAAATAGGAAAATGTTCTGTTTCGGTTTCAGTTAGCTAAATGAAGTCACTATCGTACACTACGCCTCGATAGATAAGAACAAAGCAACAACGAACGAAAGACATGAGTACATGAGAGGAATTTCTCCGAGTAAATATTACGAGTTCGAGTAATTTAATTACTACACTGTGCAATTTATATTTGCTAGTTTTATTGTGCATTTATAGTGGGCATAAACATAATGAGCTTTAGAATTAATTGAAGCGTAGCCTAGTTTGACTTACATTAGTAATGCTTTATCATAGCCCCTGTTTTAGGGTTTTCATATGGAAATTTTTGCTGATAACCGCGTATATAAATAAAAATAGAGCTGGGGTCTTGCCGCTGTCCGCAATATACAGTTCATAAAACAAACTTTAAATGAACATAAAGTAGCTCAGCGTGGGTGGATGTGGTGAGACAGTGCTGGAAGTAGAGTCCTCTGAATAAGTAGGCACATAAATCAGTAGCCAAACACACAACAACCAAGCAGACGCGTGACGGGGACGAAATTGTCCTTACGCGTTTTCGACTCTTTCCCATACTATCCGCAGGTCCTGAATTTTCACTGAGATGCCTCGATTCGTGACGGGGAAAAAAGCGCAACAATCCGATAAACCTAAACCCGAGCCAAGTTGCGTCCATAAAATAAAAGCACCAAAGTTAACTTTTCAGTTTTTTCATGTCCTTTTATTCTAGCAAGTCGACATAAAGGGCACATATTGTACTTTCGAAATATAACTTGTGCAAATAGTATTTAATGTTAACTTTGTGCAATGTTTGCCTAGCTCTACTCAGCGTTGTTCCATTGAGTTGGTGCAATGTAAATTTCGACTCTGTTTGTTTTTCGTCTTAGTTCTTCTGCCGAAGCCGAAGAACCAACGCATTTTCCACTTTCCCATTTTCCTCCACATGCACACTATTAGAACTACTACTAAAATAGACATAGGGTTGAGAGTGTGAAGGCTTGCTCGGTAGAGGTACCTGCAGGTGAATCCTGCGAGTGTTGTTGTATGAGTATCCTGTGTGCAAACGTGTTTAGTATTGACCCAGTAGGAGTTTCGCGGCGTCTCCGCGTTTCGAGGACGAGCGCTAGCGTCGCTGCCTGAACGCGCTTACAGCGTCGGCAGTCAGTTTCGGTGGGCCGTGCGCGCCGGAAATGTCCTTGCAGGATTCAAGTGCATCGAATTTCGAAATCAACTGGTAAGTACCAAAGTTTAACTTTCTTTTTGCGTTCGAATATTTCCTCAAATTTAAACTTTCTAAGAAAACTTGAAAAATTAGGTAGGTACTATTTTTTTAAGGATAGCTTAAAAATTTGATATAATTCGCGAAAAAAAGTTTAAATATTAATTACAAAGCACTAAAAGCGGTGTTTAAAAATTGATAGTTTTGCATATTGATGATTTCATAACCGGGTTATTTGTTTGATGATTTCATTAGATCCTTGTAAACTGTCACCCATAAAATATATTTATGTATGTTGGTATATACATATTCACATATGAGCCGTTTAATGTGAGTTATCCGACGGTTCGGTTGCGGTCGGCGCGAATTTTCGCTTGCTGGTGCGCTGTCGTTGCGGGTGGTCCCAGCAATAAACGTAAATTAGCCCCTACCTTATTAACATTGTTCTCGAAACTTAACAAACCGAAAACAAAACACAAACTCATAACAATAAAGCAATACGAGAGTAGAATTCGTTTGCATGTGACTCTTTTTGCTTTGACTCTTTGACTCTTTGACTAATTCAATGTCCGTAGCTACAATTAAAATATCAATAACATCATTTTACTATTCAGTAAATCAAATGCGATCAAAGCTATCATCTTTGTAGTCCTTTGTATCTATGTGCGGATCATCAATTAAGTCTAATGGAAAGTCCACCGGCTAATTGCGTCGCTAAAGCTCAAAGCGCACTCGTACGCGCTTTACGAACTATGTGTAATAACCGCATACATGCAGATCGGAGTTCTGGGAGTCCAGCAGGACGAACTTGCTGTCTGGGCACCAGTTGCATTCGTTTTCGTCCAGCGAATCTAATTACGCGCGCTTCGGGCAAATGCAGCGCTCGTCGTGTGAGACGTGTCGTAATCCCAAAGGATTACGTAAATCATAGGTCGTGTCCACTCAGTCCGTATGCATATCCCGAGTTTAAAAAATTTGCCACCGGGAGACATTCAATTCGACTCAATTTGCATACGTGTATGAAAATTTAACAAATTTTCCACCAGTTCAATACCGTGCGCTTTTACGATGCTATGCTATGCTGATGCCAAAGAATTCTATTGTTCGATTTACACCGCAAGATGCACAATATGCATACAATGCGCAGTGGGTATAGAATTTCATATTTCCCATATTTATTATGTATACCTATGTATAGATATGATGAATAGGAACCAATAATGCGTTTATCAAAATGCATGCAAAATTTTGCGGCTTGCTATTCATGTGCGCGTCATCCAAGGCATTCATATACTCGCATAGAATTTGTTGGTTACGTAAATTATATATGTATGATCGTACTAAATGTTCTATATAAGACATAAGCATGCATATGTGGTACTAGTAGTTCTATAATCAACTCGAATTGGTACTTGTAGTTCAATTAGAAGTTTCCAAAGTTCCACCCAGAGGTTTCACATTCTGATGACTCTAGAGCGACAGGATTAGAATTTCTGCAACAGGCTTTTTCAATTTTATTCAAGTATATTATATACCTCTGAGCGGAATATATATACATAGTTAATCGTTGAAGTACCACCCCACTTGATTAACATAAAGTTTAAACAGATAGTGGATTAGAAGCAAAGTGTTTGTTTAATACGTTTGTCTAATAGGTTTGTCGTTTGCCTGCATTGCGGTTCCCGGTTCGGGTTTGCAATTACACGATCGTGAAATCTTCGAAGCATGTAGAACTTGAACTTATAGAAATTACTTAGTAGCTTATCTATTTGTATAAAATAAAGTTAGTGTTAAGTGGCGTAATTATTATAAATATCAATAATATAGTCTCGTAAATATTTAACTAAATATACGCTTGTCAAATGATAGTCATCATACTGCATATATGCTACAATTGAATAAATTGAATGAAATTGGTTGATACCCTAATTGGGTTGTAATAACAAATATAATCGTCAATTACCTGAAGTTCATTTATTTTTATGAATTAATTTTCCCCCTTTTTATATTTTAGTATATTTTGTCTTCATTATAACATTTAATAACAGGTTGAGGTTTACATTTATTATTTAATAAGTTAAAACATGAAGAAATCGTCTGAAGGCTTAAGGCAATATTAGTATGAACTAACCAAAGTCACAAGAGTGTATAAGGAGTGAGACAGTGAATCCGAAAGTATTTGCACCAAGCAAAGATCCAAGGATAAGGAATTAGCCCATCTTAGACAACGCAATTCAGGATAAGCATCTGGGTATTGTCCGCGAGTGTCTTCAGGGAGACGCGGCGAACAAAGCTTTAGGTTAAGAGGAAGAAGTTTGGAATTATCGTACTACGAGGACAAGGCTGGGAGGAATATGTGGAGCATTATTAGGGCAATCGGGGAACGAGGGAATTCGAACGAGGGAAGGCATTTTTCGGTTAAACGGGACGTTCGCATAACAAACATGAAACGAATTACCAAAGATTAATATTAAAGGCAGCACACAAGTGGATTCAGTGGGGACATGCGAGGGTGATGAAAATTGGTGCCCAGGGAGATGTTTAGAAAATAATAAAAAAATTATAAGTACGCATGACAAAAGTTTGCTTTTTGTTTTTGATAATTCAAGCAAACACAAACGATGCAAATCCGTTGTGCGGTTTTTATTTTTAATAAAAGCTGCTTTGTAATGGCTTTTCCTATTCTATTTCCATATTGTAACTGATGCATTTAATTCCCTTTAAATTTACAGCCTTTCAATGCAATTGTTTATATTTTATTTTATTTCGTTGGGTTATTGCTTTTTGCTTTTATCGTATTCGTACTGCCAGCTCAGCAGTATAGTCAGGGAAAAATCAAGAGTCATTCGCGCCCTGCCTCTCGTTCTTGTTGCTTACCTAAATATAATTAATATGCTAATTAAGATTTGCACGCAACGTAGCGGAAGGCAAACTTCTTGCTTCCCACGTGAGGAACTCAGTACGGGAACGAATGTAAAATAAAAAATTTAGGTCGATGTGGTCTGTGCATTTGTTGCTATACCGTTTTGAATAAATATGGCAAGCGAAAGGTGCCGCGAAGGGAGAAGTTTTTGAATTCATGAGCTTCATACACCATAGCACACAATAAAACAACTGGTGGTTTATATCAACAGCAATTACTCCTTGCTTAACAATCTGTTTTACGTTTTGCTAGAACAGCAAGCAGTTTTGTAACATCGTCATCGTGCATCACATTTGAAAGTAAAAACTTTCACCCTAGCAGTTAGTAACCCTGTAGTAACAGTAGCGTGGTGTGGTGGAGTCCTTGCATGTCCTTTATAAATATTTGAGTGAAGTTTTTGTTGACATCTTTGAACCAGTTATTAAAAATTCAAATTTCATTCAACGAGTTGCCTTATTTATATTGCTTAAAATAAAAGTTTCGGAGCGACAGACTGTTGATGTTTTTATCTTTTATATGATGAAATAAAATGTTAGCATTTTTAGTGCATGCTTTTAGGTACCTAACAGAAATAATGAACATAATTTATTGCAATAATTCACGCATTTTGTGCGGGCAAAAATTCGCAGCTGTTTCTAATGCTTGACGTTGAAAAAGTGCTCAGCTACATTTGCACTTACTTTTATCATACCATCATGCCATGAAGCATGGCAGCACGAAACACTAAACATTCGTTCATCCAGCTTCATACAAAAGAAACCTAATGGGATAAATGATAATGGACGGACAGTTAGAGAATTTAAACCCGCTGCAAACATTCGTTTTCTTTAGTTTTGTACGTACTTTGGTTACTCAATTATTGTTGAACGTACACCGTCAAAAACTGTCGGAAAAGTATGAACCTTCCACGGAAACTAACTTCTTCAGCTTGGGATGAGATTAGTTCCTGTTGTACATTTACGTCCACGGATATAAAATATTAGTTCCATTCGAGTTTACGCCAAGTTTCCTTATCTAATGGAAACGGCGAAGATTTTGCTTCGCGGAAAGAATCTAGTTGCTTCTCTTCATCCAATTCTATATTGATTTTTCTATCAAGACGGCTCGGCATAAAAATACCCATGTATCAATATTCTGTTATTCGAAAGCAATTTCAAAATTCCTTTTATTAAAAGTACCTATGAGGCGTAAACAAAATGAATGCCATCGTTTGAGGCAAATAAAACGAATTCTGTAAAAGCTACACACACAATTTCTTTCCACCGCCTACCAGTTGTTTTGTCCCGTTAAAAGTTCACACTTTAAATTGCGTTTGCTTCAATGTACAAAAAATATACACATTAAAAGCACAACGCGCATACCAGCGACCTACATTTGCTGCACTTCTGCTCCTGCATTTCCCCGGAATTCACCCACACGATACACACGTTGATAAGCTAGGTAACGACTACAAAAAATATAGCTGTGCAATTTTCTTAGGAAATTATACGCGATCGCAATCTTCATTGTTAATAATTTATTCATAAGCGTGAATGAATGTGCTTTGCGCTAAAAGAACTTAATTAATGAGTTCATTGTATCGCTACCATTCAATAAATAAGATTGCTTCGTTATCTTATCTCATTTTGTTTGTTTTCTTGTTATTGCAACTAATCCCGTATCGATTGTAGAGAGCAATAGTTTTCCGTTTATGTTTTCGTTTACGTATGTTGTTTTGTTGTTTTGCTGCTTGTTATTTGGAAGATGTGCCCGATGCTTGTAAAATGTAACAAGCCTAATGTGCAGGAATGGCAAGGATCATACACTTCTTGCCAAGATCACCGTGAAAAAGCCAATCCTGAAGGGGCCATTTCGAGGGGATTTATAATACGCAAGATGGTGCACACACACCTGGGACGAATGGAAGGGAGGCATCTTCGCATCTTCGCTGGCAGGCAGTTGATATTCGTTCCTTTACATATACGACTCAATTTATCAAATTTATGCGTTTGTGTATAAAACTACATAACGCGCGCGCGTATGCTGTACGTAGGATGTTTATAGCTTTAGATGTTTAGGATGTTAAGCCAACATCATACGCAGGGCCGGCTTAAGCTGTCTTAGGCAGGGGCGGCTCAATAAACAATACGCTTTTTATTTTTCGGGTTTGTGAACCGCACTGAAACCTTCAGTACAAAATGTTTTAATAAAGCCCCAAGGTGCAAACACTGCAAATATTAAGGCCTTAACTAACCCCCACTCTTGTTTAGATTGATGTTTTATTAAATTTAAAGAAAAGACCTAGAATATTACATAATTTTGATTTTTAAGTTATATAATTGGATTTAAATCGAAGAAGAATTGCGACTGCATAGAAGAAATAGTGTATCCAAAAAAACTCGAAAACTAGATGGCGCTAGTTCAAATTAACTCAATATTTGAAATTGCAAACTGTGGTAAATGTTAAAAGCACTAAAAATAAATAAATTAAAATATTGCATTTATTTCTAGTTTTGCACATTTCTTGATGGCTTCTAAGTAAAATTTTTTGAGAATTTCTTCGAAATTAATTCTGACTTCTGAATTTTGTGTGTAGAGCAACCAGTTGTTTACTTCATGAGGTGCACCTGCCCCGCTGCACACCAAAACTCCGCGATTTTTTTAGCGCCCTATGTTAGATTGTAGATTGTAGAGGAGTGGATCCGCGCTTGGGCGAGATCCGGCACGTAGGCCACAAGTGGGCCCTTTGTGCACGACTCCTGGAGGAATGCTCACACCCTATGTTCACGCCCTATGTTATCTCAATGGGTAAACCAGCCCTGATCATAACTCGCGTCGGGAACGAAATCCATGATCCTTTCAATGTCAGTCAGCGCAAAGCCTTCAATTTACGTAATTATTTAGCATCAATATGGACACGTTTGCTCAATCAGTCTGTCATGCATCAGTTGCCCGGCATCGATCGATTGCAAATGAAAATAGAGTACAGCAGCTGTGGAGGCGGTAGGAAGACGGTTAGCTTAAGGGTTGTGTGATCCTGATCGATACGGCGATTTGCATAATTCATTATGAGAAACGAGAGAAATGTTTAGGTATACGTCACAAACGGCGTTTTACTAATCGATAAAATTCAGCTTGCAAGAAGTCCACATGCATATGTCATGCAGAATTAAAATATTTAAGCAAATCGATTTTAGCAATTAAATGTGCGCAAATGTTCTATAAAGGACGAAAGTATTTTTAGGTGGTGGTGAAAAACGAGTCGTTTCTGACGTGTGATTCAAGCCGCTTAGGTAAACGTTGGTTAAATTAATGATCGTTGGGTTAAACCCAGCAAAATCCACATGCTTTGCTCAAAATCGACCGACTCATCCGTGTTTTTATATTCGCCCTTGAATACCTTCCGCCTTTCACCTAAATAAAACCGCTCGCATTGCGCAATGAACAAAAAAGTCGAGAAAATATCCATTAGCTAAAAAAAATTCGTTCCACACAAATAAATCACAAATTTTTCTTGGTTTTTTTATCGTTTTCATTTCGGTTTAGTTAGGTATTCGGGTGAAAATTGCCTCACGCATAACTGTCAAGATTTTATTATGAGACTCGACAAAGTTAGCGCATCCTCGCATTGTTGCTTCTTGCTTGTTTGATGCTTATACAGCGATGTTGTGTCTATAAAATAGAAAGTAGAAAAGCTTCTATAGATTTTCACTCTTGTTGCTTGAGTGCAGTCTCTGCGCGTTACTGCTTTTATGTAAGGTATCAAAAGTGTTAGTGCTCTTCATAAACCTGAGTTTGTAAACGAAGGCATAAGCGCGACAATTTACGGTCGCCATGCAACAAGCTGATCGTCCTTTCTGTACATATGAGCAAGTTTTAGCTAGGACTATAGAGCTAGGCTATACCTATGAAGGGCTAGGGGAAAGTTGCTAACGGGTGAAGCTACCCGATACCCCTGTGGCCTCTTCCTGTTGCTTTTCATAGAATCTTAAACAGGAACATCCTAATTGCTTCTGTTTTATTATAGACCTGAGAAAACACAATTTTGAACTGTCATTTCTAATAATAATAATTTTAAAGTGGGTACCTAGAAAGTACAAATAAATTAATGTGCAAGTTTTTGGACGAAGTCGCCGAAGAAAATGAAAGTTTTATTATTCATGAAAATTTGCCACGTTAATGAAAATTAGAGTCTAATGGTGAATTTTAATCAAAATGTGCACAGTCTAATAGTTTTAGCTCACGTTTAATATTCTACTCTTCTAGAATATCTACATATAAAAAGTACCATTAGTTAAGGCTAATAATACTCTTGCATTGAAGGAAAAATAATAAGTTTGTCAGCGCGGAAATTCAATGCTGGATATCGTGATTTGAAATTCAAAGCGTTCAATCAATCGTAAACGCTGCAGATATTAAAATGAAAATTACTGTCTGCCAATAATGAAAGCGTCGATCAAAACGCTAAAGATATTTGTATACATATTTAATATTTGTTCCGTATACCAATATGCGCAGTAAGTCAACTTCGCCTTATTAGGGACCGGTAAGTACCGTTTTAATGCTCTAGGGCGGTAAAACGTTTTAGCGTCCACATCTCATGTTTGTCTACATAGTAGTTAATAGGTAGCGTCCTAGGTAATATAATAGTTAGTGTAATATGTAATATAGGCAACTTAAACTACAATTAAATTATTTGTAAATTAAAGTTGAATTAGAATAAACAGTGTAAACACTAAGCCAAAAAACTCTGAAAATTTTGTTGAAAATGACTGATCACAATAATAATGATTGGCAAGATAAACATAATAATTTTCATAACCATCATATGAATGACACTCAGGCGGTAAGTAATCTTTGTTGCCCGTTGTTGTCAGCAGCCGCGGGCAGCAAACACCGCCTTACCGCCCTCATATAATTATTGTATACTACAGTCTCATCGATGATGGCAAAAACATAAAGTTTAAGTTTAATAAAATTTTGCAATTAATAAAATAATTTAACTTTATTACCCTGGGGCACGATATGTTTGGGTATACTAATGTTATAAAATATTGATATTTTTTGCTCTTGCCCTTAAATAAGCTTGGAGCTATTCAGAAAGAAATTGCTAAAGCTATCAGATTACTTATTTAATGTAGACATCTCACCCGGCGATGTTAAATTCCGTGCGACATTTTGATCAATAAAAATATAACAGTTTCAAAAGCGCTTGCTTGAAATTCAGGAAATAATTGCGAAACGTCTTTCTCGGGGAATGTAATAAAATAAAAATAAACGAAAAAAGTGTCACCACCAAAATATTCATGCGATGAATAAGCTCCCAGAAACGGTGTTCTCGTGTTTCTTTTGTTTCCGTAACTTTATGTGACAATACTTTAAATTCTGACTATGTACATTGCTGGTAGAAAAATTCCAACTACTCCCAGCTGAATCAAACTTTCCGGCTGAAAAAGTGGAGGCATGTTTCATCGGTCTAACTCTTTGTTTCGTGTTTCGCCCAAGATTCAGTTTCAGTATGAACGGTTACGAGACAAACCAGCCGCAACTAACTTAATTACAACGAGCCAACGTTTATTTCGCTCTTTGTTCGCATGAAGAAAACTTTAACTTCTACTGACATTTTAAGTATTTTAACCGTAATTGTACCAGCCAGTTAGTGCAATGCAAACAGCAAAACCATTCAGCATAATGGAATAACGATGAAGCTTTGATAAAATATTCAAATTAAATAATAATATTGTGATTTGCTAATTGAATTTTTCTTTGAATATTTTTCTTAAATATCTTATTTTTTGATGATCAAACAAACCAAAAAAAAATACTACAAACAACACTTACCCTATAACAACGCCCAAAGAAAAATGATCTTTTCATTCTTTTTTCCTCTCTTCGTTTTTCTCCCTTCGAGTCGATGGCATTGTGGTGGCGGTACCTTTATATAAATTGATCCTCTTGGTATTTTTTGCACGCACTAAGTCACAAGACCGAGAAAATTCCGTGCTGATCCTGAAATTCCTAAAAGCAAAAATTCCTAGACGCTTTCACTAGCTGAAAACTCGCACTAGGTTCAACACGTTCGACGATCATTCTTCATTCTATAATTTTTATGGTTTTTATTTTTCAATTCTGGATGCTAGCACAACTCAAATCCTAGTATGTCCTGCGGGAAAACGACGTGGTGTTGTGTTCGTCCTGATGCGCACCTGTAGGATCTCACAATCACTGAAGCTTTACTAGCAGAAATCGCTGCCAAAGTCAGACGATAAGCAACACTATTACAAAAGTTTGCGATATTTTTATATGAAATATTAAATTTTTTTAGGGAAAAAAATAAGAATCAAATGGTCTAATGTTGAAATAAGGGGACGATAAGGGTTTGGCTAAACAATAGACTTTTACTAATTCTCGTATACCGTGTCGCAAATTATGGCAGTTTTCGAGTTTTCCGACGTGAAAATTATATGTTATGACCTTTGACGAGGGCTGAACATAGCGTCGGCGCATAGTTATCAAGATCAAACTATTTCTTTGTGTTGTACTTCTACACATTTGTGTTTACTAAGCTCAAGCAAGTACACAATGAACATTACATTACCATTACTTCCGTCTGTTGCTGAATGCGCACCATTTACAAACTACTCTAGGAAGGAAATGGTCGGGAAAGAGTGGAAATGCATTTTTGTTTAAGACTTTTTTGTTATTTATATTTCAAGTAAAACATTTCAAGTAAACAACACTCATAAGTTTGAGTAGAAAATGTAATAAAACATTTGTATGTACAAACAAATTGAAAATTAAAGATTGAAATTCAGTGAATAAGAGCGCCTTAATTGCAATTACGTTTTTGCGTTGAAGCGTTGAAACTGCAAACTTCATCTTGACTACTTGTAGTTAATGTAAAATGTAACAGCAACATGGAAACATGGAAAACTTCGCTCTTTATTGAAATATTAAAGTAGTTAAAGCGGGGACGATTATGTTTCCAGCTTGTTCCTTTTTCTATTTCCACATTCTTTTCAATGGCGCTTTGTCCTCCGCTATTCTCATAACTGTATCTATAACATTATGCGCGTTATAATCAGAGAATATTCGTGGAAATTTTCATTTCATTAAAACTTTGTTCTATGGACAGGCAACAGTTTCATTCTTTTATCATAAAGCAGCACATTTTCACAAGAGGTTTACAGTATTGCGCTTTTAGTTTTCCAAGTGGTTCTTGAATTATTAAAATAAGTAATGTATCATAATTGACTCGGATAATTGAAATCAGGACCGTATTATCCTTTAGGCGCACTCGGGCCTGCAATAATATTAGTAACAAAATCAAGAAAATTTAAAAATGTAAATCAACAGATGAAAAACTGACAAAATGCGAAATTTAAAAATAAAATTTTTGAATATTGATCATTGAATTCGCAAAACTATGTTTAACTTTAATCTAGTTGCATTTTAATGCGCATGCTTCGAAGTACTTCTAAGACTAGGCTTAGAAGTACTAATAGTACTAAGCCTAGTCTCGCAATGCTCTGCAGTAATCTAACTGCGGCATCGAAATAAAATTTCTGTGCCTAGAATAAAAATCAACTAATGTATGATGAA
>JARJDT010006109.1:0-20091 GCA_030264655.1 Leptusa sp. GC000079
AATGTTTTTACTGTCGCTGATGCGTTTCGCTTTTGGTTGGGTATTTAAAGGCTCATCAAAAGATTGACATATTTGTTGTGGCTTTTGATTGAGAACCACGTAGTGTGGGCATCAGAAAGGCTTTTGTACCGATAAGTGGCCGTTCCTGTTTTTCTATTGTGGTCGAGATAGACGTGCGAGTGTTGATGGAGTGAAGTAAAAGATTGAAGGCGAAGAACTCGAAATACCCGAAACACAATCAAGTACAGAGCAGGCAGGGAGACACAATCAGACAGACACCTGGCAAACAAGCAATTCGTGCCTTGACGACGAGTGGGCATTCATTGTGTTTGACCATCGACGTCTTTACCTTTCAGCACCGATTCGTTAATCGTCAAGAGGGGCAACCATCATGCTCCGACAAAGCAGAAGCATTTCGAGATGCTTCTGGTCTTACTGGTAGCAATTAGCGTTCCGGACGGACCTTACTTACACATTGTTTAAATATTTCAACTCCATGTATGTACAGACTCATCCTAAGCTAACACATTAACGTGTTCAAACATTGGTTGGGTTTGTTTGCTTATAAAATACGCACTCACACCCGAAAATCAACAATCGAACACGTTTAACGTTCAATTTGAAATAACTCTATAATGAGGCGAACTCCTCAACAAATATGTACTCGAATCAAACCTGCTTTAGTTCACTCCCAGTCTGAGGTGCACGTTTTGTTGATGGATGTTAATTTTTGTTGATTTTGAATATTGTTTCGTGCTTAAAAAGTTGAAATGTTACAAGAACAAGCAGCAAATAAGACGAATAAGTACGTAAGTTCATTCATACGTTAACGTACTTTTGATAAGGACTTATGGCAGCTCACAACGTCGTGATGTGGAATAATGGTATTGTGTTATTAAACGAGGTCATTTGTATACGAACGGGTGAATGTCGGTGAAATATGAGCGCGGCCTGGCTACCACATACGCGTTCGCCATTTAGTTACTAGATGTATGAGTGCATAAACGTATAGTCGGCTGCCACAATAATAAAGCAGTAAACTGTGTTATTTAGTAAATGTAACGGGTGCAATCAATCAGCACGTCAGCAGGGAGTGACGCCGCGACGCCTGAGCAAACCATGGGCGAGGCGTCACGACGCGTCTGTCGTTGGAAATGAATAAGTGCATACACATCATACATCACTGTCATTCTGAATATAGATATAAAATAACGACGATGACGACGATGAATGAACAGCTCTCTCGCTGTTGAATGCAGATAAACTTTCCTATTACACACATGTCGAATCATTTATCATGTTCAAGTGACATCGCTGCGTTGGCGATTTTTCGCTAATAAATATTTCCGTTTACTCGTAGGTATAGGAATATGCCATGCATAAACTGCATCGACTAGATTAACAGTCTTTCAGCTGTTAACAATTTAGATTTAAACAAACTGCTTTTACTGCAATCTGCTCCAGGCGTTCCCGAGAACTACCCATAAGAAAAATCCAATTTTATGAGATTTGGATGGCTTGTAGTTTTAATGGTCGCGCCAAACGTTGTGAAAAATTCATAGGAACTGCTTGCAAATGGAAATTTTTCCCTATGATAAAGCCGTGCATTCTTACAGGGCGATCAAGAAGCCTCTATTTAGAAACTCCTACATTAGAGATTTTGCGAAATTTGCACATTTTCTTTTAGGGCACCCTGTCTTGTTGTCGTGTAGTTTGTGCGCGACTAATGCATTTATAGCACGAGCGAACAATGCCACGAAGTGTGCATCTTGATAACAGCGTGCATGTTCGTGCGCTAGAACACTTACGGTAGTCATGCACCTCTAATCGGTCGTATGCCATGTAAACGCTTCGCCAATATCTGACATCTGACAATAGAATTCTCGGCCGCGTTCGTTCACTTGTTCAGGTGCATGATTAATTGATTTACCGTTAATGGATATTTAGGGACATCATTATCTCGAAATTCCTAATGGTTTAATGATGTATGTTTGTTAGCTGATCGTTTCCAATAACTCTCACGTACAGCGTGTTCCAAATTCTCTTCTTAGAAAATTGCCAATGATAGCGTAACCCAATTTAGGATGGCCTAAAACACATGGTAGGCTGAGCTGCGAAGAGTCAAGGTGCTCTGTGCGCTGAGTTCGCAGATGATGGATGACAGAAATGAGAGTCCCTAATGACCGAAGATATCTGCCTCGCATACACTAGCACTTTGTACGCATCCTTTCAGGACGTTTATCATTCGCCCCGCTCTCTTGATGCTCGGTTATTGATGGCCAAATCTGAAATGACAGAGTTGTTCATCTTAGTCAGTCAATGTCAGGCCACTAGCGAACCCGCGCTCGCTAATGATTCTGATGACGAAACTGAACACTGAAGTGAACGTTAACTGCTTCCTATATCTATCTTTTGGCTGAAAGGAGAAGAGCATACGGGAATATCCTGAGAGTCGGTCAGGTCTGATGGTTAGTTAACGAACGTTAAATTAACTCCTATGCCCTCAAACGGAATTTATATTTATTGCCAAAACCCCGCAGCTTCAACCGCACAGCCGGCAAACTTCGCTGAGAGATACACTGATTAATGTGGTTGCAAGTAAATTCAATTCAAAAATAATGGCTCAATAAAAGAAATTTTTATGTCTGTCGGTGGAGCGAGACCTCGTGAATTTATCAATTTAATGGCAAAAGCTTTTTCGAAAAGCGTTCGCGTGTACAGATACACATTTTCGACGTCTATTCTATAGAGGTATATGTGTGTACAAGATGAATCTTCCCATATGAGATGGGGGTAATAAATGACCTTCTTTTCTGAACAGTCAAAAGTGATTGATCACGGAAGATAAACAAGGATGCGTTTGATCTTTAAAGAGCGAGAACCCGGGGATGTGGTGCAGAGGTGGAAGAGTGATGAATCGCATCGGGCCCTTCATTAATACATGTCGAGGCGCGTATTGGAGATGCCAGTCATGGTGCCATCGTTGTGTGAATTCGCTCGCGCTTACGCTTTTCTTGTTGAATAGTGTAATGTGCAAGTCGCATCATTGAGCTTGTTCTCTTCGCTTTGCAAAAAATGCGCATCTACACTATTCATCAAATGTCGCACCAAGAAACGAAGCATGCTTGGAATTGTCACCCATAAGAGAAATTTCTTTCGGGCGATTTTTCGATCGAGTTTTATAAGTTAAGCCGCTTATTTTAAGTAACGCTCGTTGGGTATTTCGGACATGCTCATTACTCTTAGCTGGCTGACGCATCATTGCATTGAGAATAGAAATCGTCGATTTAAAGGGCACGACGAAATACTACAAGTGGTTATCGGTCCTTGGCAGCGTTCAATGATCTCGTGTGCCAAAGTATTGCGAACTTGCGAGCATACCAAGCCCAGTGCGCACTTACGCTAAGTCTGATGTACTTCGAGGCGTGCAATATTTCAATCACTCGCTCATGATATACGGCATAAAGATGTCACATATGTTGCTTAGATTAACGAGCACATTGCTGCAAGTGGACACGTTCTTATTATACTGCGACAGCGCATGCAACTTTTCTTCCGACACGTAGACGACGTGCTCGTGCATAGTCATGCGATAGACAGACAGCTTCGCCGCATATCACATGAAATGCAAATGCAAAGCAACTCCCAAACAACCATACTTAATGCTTAAATATAGACAGACGACGAGTGCACGTCAATTTACTTTGAAATTGTTTTTTCTTCGTGTTGTTTGCGCTATCGTGGCGGTTTTCGTCGAGCGCGATCGATTGAATTATTCATGGGTAAATCGTAATGACAGTGTCTGTAAACGTTTTCATTATGCTATGCCAAAGAGTGTTAATTACGTTTCGTCGAGGCGTGCCCTATAATTACATATCGTATATAGATTACATTGTCTTGACGTTATAATACCTTATAACCGGCTATTACTACCAATTATTACTCTTCTTTCGTGTACATGATGCAAACAGAAAAATGCTGCTTGGATGATAAATTATAAAACCTGTATAGGTTCTTTGAATCATTTATATGGACACTATATCACTTGGTAATATAAATGTCCGCGAGCGCGATCAGATGCATCTTTCTCGAATGCTAAAGTTTTTCAATGTGGGGCGGTGCAGAAGAAAAAAAACTACATAATCGACCGATTACACTTACAAGGTGCACGAGGTCGAATGGCCAATAACGCGCTCAGTTTATCGTCGGCTATAAAGCACAATTTATTGAACAATTTGTTTTACTTCATTTGTATAAAACGGCAACTCAATAAGATTACCTTGATCCCTGGCGGGTCTTCTTTCGTCTTTTGCATGCGCATGCAAGAGCAGGCTGAACACATTACACGTTTCCACCCTATCTGTCCGCGATATATTTGCTATATGCGGCAAGAACATATCCATATATCAAGAATGGTGTAGAGGGGCCTCCTGTTCGCCGTTCGCGTTCCTTGGCGTGTTATACGATACTGCTCTCGAAAATTGGCACTAGCATACATATAAAAGATAGCGCGATATGAAACATTATAGCTTCTGGGGTTTAAACCTGTCAAGTATATGCGCTCGTTTGCAAGAAATGTGGACATTGAGCCCCGGCGGAGCAACTTCTCAAGATATTTCTCTACGCTTTTATAGCATTTTGCTCTAGCCTGAAAATTTCATGTCTTGTCCTACCACCACATTCACGCACTTCACATCGTTTCTATCGCCATCCCCAGCACTTACTTATGCCGTAACACTACATGAAGAGGAGTGATAGTCGCAGTAATATAGCTTTTAACGACTTTAAATTACGATCGCGATGAGCGATGAAGAGAAGATTAAACGAATCTACGCATATACCGCGACTATCCTTCAAGTTTTATAAGTGAGCACAAAGATATGAATTCCAAGTTTGATGGTTTCTTTTCTTTTGACTCTTTTATAAGCATGACTCTGCTGATAGAGTGTTGTGTGATGTGCCAATACATAATTACAGTTAGAAAGTTCTCGACACAAGTCGACAATTCAAGACATTTAAATGGAGATACGATACGACCACGAGATGTATCTTCATTAGACGCGGCTTGTTGTCGGCACTTCAGATCTCCTATTAGCATATAAAATACGTCTTTTCAATTGATAAGGCAAATGGGGGCAATGACGAACAGAATTTTGATTAACCCGCATCAAAACTAAACTAACTGAATTCCGACTTCAGAAAATCATTATAGACCAAGAAGATGCCAGGCTACTTTCTTTTCTTGGCGGCGCGCTCTATCAACGATGATTGTTTCAAGCGACTGGCTTAACAGCCCATCAACGTTTTACATCAATGAATACTAATGATGTCTTAATTAACATTTAAAACAATCGATTTTTATCGATATTTGATCTTTTATTTTACAAGAAATATTTCAAGATGTTTGACAAGAATTGTTAAAGCTTGTTCTTGTCAGTTTTTCCTGTTAAACTGGTGAATAGCCGACATGTCAGATTAATATTGGCATTTGAAGAAGAGGGAAAATATAACGTAATGAAATAAAGTCATATTATATCCAGTTCGTGCCATACTGCAAGACTGCCTTGTTCTCCACGCTCAATATGCTTTTGGCTTTGGCATTATCCTAGCTTGGCGTGTTCGCTGCGTGGTGAGAGGCGGTCGAGCTCTATTCCTATATCCATGTCATGACATGTCGATAACTATCGGCTTAAACACAACACGACATCGCGGTGCTCAGAGAAACAGCTGCAGCTGGTCTCGGACGCTATCGCATTTCCTAGTGACACTTGACAACCATAACAATAAACACAAGCAACTTTATATCTCGTACATAAATAATTTATCAGTTAATGGTCAATAACAACAACATAATGTTAATAAGTTAGTATATTCTCTTCTTTCTACTAAAGGTATATCCAATAAGACGGGTTATAAATTGGATGTGTTACTACGTATATTTAGCTACACTAATGCACGTTGTCTGACATGTATTATAATTGAGAAAACTACTTAAGTGTGACAGGCGGCTATCAACATGCGGTGCCGCTCCCTGCAGAGTGACCACTATAAATGTAACCTGTGCCTTGCGCCTCGCTCCTTTCCTCTATCGCGATCATCATCAACGGAGATGGTGCGACCTGGTATGGCACGTTACGTCACTTAGTTCTTCATCTCTTTCTTGGCATTATGCCACAAGTCTTAAGCATCTATACCGAGGAGTCCAATAAGTTCAACCTACTTAACTCTTGATTCTTTTCTTGGGGGATTCTTGACATCCTGTATTACTCGCTTAGGCTTACATGAAGACAAAGAGTTGCTAGTGAATATGCATATCTCTTTCCCCATCATTAACCGCTAAATGCGAGTTTAAACGAAACTAATACGTTGCAGCCTTGTTCGATTATTAATATCAAACCAGTTGGAAGTCGATTAAGTAGGAATTATGCATGTTGCATCAATTTAAGCAATTTTAATGATATCATAAATAAATGACAGTCTGAGACTGAGACATAATGCCAACGCAGCGATGCGACGTTCGACGCGCTTGGGATTTTTATAGTTTTGACAAATCGTTATGAAAATTGTATTTTTATGGCGACCTTTATTGGATAAACACTCATTAAGCGTTGTGTAGAGCAAGAAACGACTGGTAGCAGCGTGTATTAAGTGCCAAACAGCGCACCGAAGAAAAAGCAAAACAAACTCGCCGGAATGAGAAACAGCCCAACAACTGTGTAATAATGTTAAATAATGCAAATCGCAGCTGATAAATTAGAATTATTTGTTTCTCGTCGCTATCTGACAAGTATGCATATAGCTTTTTTCCTACGGTCATTCGTTACTTTGTTTGTACGCTGCCACTATGTGCTGTATAAGTTATTTTTTATCGGCACGAGAAATCACGATGCGAAACAAGTCGTGCAATTAAAACATAATTGATGGTTCAATTAAAATTTATATATAAATCGAAAGAAACCAGCGAGCGAAAATTATTGCTTCCGATTTACTATAAATCAATAGCGACAGGGCTGTTGTTGGTTTTCGTCGGGAAATTCGTCAAAACTGTATGCGGTTCAGACTCACTACGCTGAGTATCTGACGAGTGCAACATATGTTTAGCGTTTGGCGTAACACACATAAAGATTGACAAGTTGCATGTGTGGATTTTCAGTTTATTTAATCAGACATCGTGGTTGCAATGCATCTCACACGCCATGCTTTTTCGGCGTCGTCGCTTTGATCACGTGAAATGAGGCGCTCCGGTGTCGTTTGCTGTTAACGTCTTCCTGGCAGTTGGAGCATATCTGACCGCCTCTGAACTCATCTACATTTTCACTCAGATTCTACAAAATCGTACACAAGTTTTACGACATTTTAAGAAAATTACAGCATGTTTCTTCGAAAAGCTGTTGAAATGATTGGCGAAGATTGTAGATTCAACATATTTTTTTTACCATTTTGGTAAAACTGTTTGAACACTTAACATACAAGACGTAAATAAACATCGAAGCGCGTCTTTAGACGCCATAAAATATTAATTTCGTTATGACAGACGATGGATGATTACGAGAATTTATGTCGAGTCGTTAATCACTGTCGTATAGCTTTATAGCCGCACTCAGCGTAGTGAAGTAGAGAAAGAGTTGATTTATTCAAGAATAATGAAACCAGTTTCTTTAATTAACAAACACATGAATTTATCGCTGGTACTAATTATCGATCGATAATTATTTAAACCTAATGAAGGTTATTAACAATCTGCCTTAATAAGAGCTCGTCCGCTGGATGTTGTTAACTATAACTTAATAAACATCTTCACATCTTTTAACGTCTTTCCTTTGAACTCAAACAACGTATACTCTTCCGTTTATTTTTTTTATCTTCATTGGTATTTCATGAAGCTCATTCATACAAGTTGTCAAAGTGCAGGACCGTACCAGACGAGTATATCTTTGAAGTCGAATCAAAATATTTAAAGTTAGATACGGGTCTGTTGATGTCTTTCATCAAAAAAGTGTATGATTCGCAAAGCAAAGGAAAAGGCACCGGAACGATGGCAGAGTTGTTACATTTGCGCCGACCTGATGTGTAAGTAAAGTATACTGAAGGTATGTATATTTTGAAAACATGAGCGGACGGTAAATTATTACAACTATTAATCACAGCGCGCTTTTTCCGAGCGTGTCCTTCCTGAAACCTTCGGCCTGCTTGATTAATGGCATAATTACTGAGCGCAGATAATAATCGTGCGCGATTCTTAAATCATTGCGCGGCTGACACCAGCTACGGGCTTATCAATTATCAAGATTTATATTCAAATTTTCAAATTAACTCCACTGCTATGGTGAATTTCAAAGAGAAATTACACAGCACAAAGGACTATAACAGTCAACTTTAAAGACCAAAGATAATAGTCGGTATTCATATACATTCTGGCAAAATGTGCGCTGACAAACGACAAGGTTCAACCTTTCATGTTCGTGTCGTGACGATGTTGTGGCGTGTAACGGAGCGCGAGAATGCCGCCGCCGCCGCCTGCCTGCAGCCACTTGGCACCTGCCATCGCAAAAAGATTTGCTCGCTTGCCATTTCCCCCCTGCGGACACGACGTTTGCGCAATTAAATAAAATATACCGCACCAACCTTCACAGTCATACACAAGCAGGCATGCAGGGATGAAATATCTGACTCGGCAAAGATTCAGATGTAAAGCGTGCCATGCAAACATTTTCTCTAAAGGCAACCACCCTAAATCATCTCCACTTCCATGAAGAACAAGGATGTCTATAGGTGTTTACGAAGCGTGTTGTCTCTATATGAATAACGTGCAAACAGAGATGCACGAGGACGATGCAAACGGGAACGGATCGAAGCAATAATTTAATGTCCGATATAACTGCCGTTGCAGTTTCTGCTGTAAATGGCAAGAGGTGAGTCCTGGCTGGCTGCGGCTGAATGTAGATGAGTTGTGTAGGCCGCGCGTCCGCTGAGACTCTTTATGGTTGCTGCTCATGAACACGGGGCCCCGTATAATGTAACACAACATGCCGTCGAGATGCCGATAAATATTCATTAAGTGCAATTATAGCACCACCGAGTGAACGCTTTATTGCATCGTATATTTCATTACAATTTTACGACCTTTTATGCGAATACGTTTTATTCGCAATCAGCATCTCGTGCACATACATACATGCTTATTAACTGCTCGTATCACTAGGCATTTTCAAACTCAACCCAGGAATTTACGGAGGGTAATTTGGAGTGTCAAAAATTAAGCCAACTTTGTGCTTACCTTATGATACTTATTACCAACCCGATATTTGAGTTTAAGGGCACATTTCCCGAGGTGTTAAGTGGGTTAATTCGGCATAGTAACATATGTTGGCCGTGATATTGTGGGACGTGAGAGAAACCCTAATCACGACACGACGATGAGAAGGGGACTTTTTGCTATACCAGCAGCAGACTCATTCACATTTTGCAGTGAACCGCCTGGAGTGCTCCGCTTTTATGCGACGAAGAGAAGTAAAACGGCGCGCATTATGCGAGTCGGTTAGCGGCAAGAACTCGATGAATAAATAAAGCTATCTGGAAGCTCATTTATCATACACCCGACCATACCCCGCACACCGAGGAGTATCAGAAGCGTCGTCATAAATTTTCTTCCGCGGGAGAGTCGAGTCGATAAGGACGAAGGTTATAAAGCAAAACTGTTAGGCTTGTGCTGCCATAAGTTAACCCCTTGCAAGGCTCGCCGCCGCCGCCGCGACTGGGACCGTCACCGGAGCCGGGAACGATTTATAAAACAGATAAAACCCCAGGCCCGCGCTAATAATTTTCAACTTGGAAGCGCGCACTAATTCGTACCATTCATCATATTTATTATAGTTGCGCGGCCAGTCGCCTACGGCCACCGAAATCACAATCGCAAATCAAAATCGTAGATCAGTAAAACAACTATGCCCGCTGAACTAATATACGAACAGATAAAACATAACGCTAATCATATAATTGCGTAAATCAAAGCATGCATTTGTAGCTACAATTACTTTGAATTAGAATTGATCGTGATCAAATTTAACAATTCATATCTCATTTTGGGGAACAGCAAATGTCCTCGAGCGACAGCCCAAAAACAACAATCTATTGAGTTAATAGATAAAATTATCGAAGAACATTTTTGTGCGTCTACATGTGCTCGATCGTTGCTAATGTCAGAGTTAAAGATGAAAGAACAGAAAAGTATTGGTTGGATATGTGAAAAGTTTAGTAATTTAAGGATAATTTATTGATTTTTATCCTAAAATATAGCGTCTTGGCTTTATTGCCAACTTCATCATGATCATTATCTAATCGTTGATCACAAGAAGGCCACATATCTTCCACTTGGAATCCGCTAAGAATCGTTAAATAACTATCTGACATTAATGTGCTAGTACTGAAGCCTTGGGGAATGCCGTACCTATTGAAGATGCTTATTTATGGTTATTATCTTCGAATATGTCCTCATTCATATAAATTTCAAAATCTTTATACAACACACTATGGCTAGATGAAGCGTTGGAGAAATGTTTATCTCATTTTCTAGTGTTTATAAATAGAGAATCTGTCAACCAAATAGAAAATTTGGTCCTGTATTTTGTCTAACCCAAATGTAATAAATTTTAGCCTACGGCCTACTGCAATAACATGTTTATTTGCACTTTAATCCCGTCTTAATCCTTGAATTTTCACTGAGTTTTCAGTTTTATTTGATGTTCAACTATGTCCTTGGTGTGTATTATAAATTACGCTAAGGCAAAGTGCAATAGAAGGATTATTTATTTACTTTTTATAGCACTTTCCCAACTTAAATAAATACATTTCTTCATTTTATGGCGCGGTGGCGCGCATGCATTAAATGTTGTATGTTATTGTGTTAAGACTCTGTGCATGTCGTCGTTTGTTTGCGACAAATTCAGAGTAAAAACTTTTTAAAAACTGCTGCCACACACTATGTCACTGTCAGGGTATAATTACCCGTCACCACGGCAGACAGGCACGACATCCGCTTGCCGCTTCGCGTTCGTCCTTTTCGTTTCTGGCTTGTCGTGCCGGTGTTGGCGTTCAGCATTCAGTTTTCCGTTCGGTTCAGTTCAGCAGCTATAGGTATGTGTAGTATGTATATGCGAAACGGCATTGTATACTGTCCTGCCAGTTCAGTACTCGCTGTTCAGTTCGGTTCTGATGCTTGGGAACATCCAAACGAGCCGCGACAGGTGAGGCTCTTAATAAAATACCGCCGACGTTGTCGTCGTCGTTCCTTGCTGATGCTTGTCATATAGAGAGGAAACCCGTTTTACGCGAGACTACAATATAACAAACACTCCATAAATCCTGCACCGAGTGCTAAAAACCTTCCAGAGCCGGCTCTAAAATCTTCTTCGGAAAAATCAAGCCTGAGAAACGTTTGAAGGACGGTTCTGCTCACGCTTCCTTATAAAGCTTTGATATGTACATTTAACATTTTTCATTTGTTACTAAAGCTACATGGTGGCGGCTTAAACTATAAAGAGAGTTTGAAACGCAAAATTGCGAAATCGACATCATAGGGCAAAGAACAACAAAAGCGACAAAATGTCGTGTCGCGTCCGTCCACGCGCATTTGTATTCCAAGCTGCAGGAGAAGAGAGGCACTGCCACCAAGCAATAAATCCTCAAAGCAGCGACTTGCAGGTGTGCCGTCGTTTGTTTGTCCATTATTACGGGATCCGCCGAGTTATTGCTGGATTATGCGTGATCGTTAATGGATTGTTCGCAAGCGGGAGCGCGTTTTTAATTAGCATCAAGCGAATCGCGCCGGACAAATGCAACTGATCATGATGGGATACGATACGGTCGTCGCATGTTTGTCGACTTTATTTCACACACATGCATGCATTTCATGTGCATATTTGATATTTATACGATGAGACATAAAACATTTCGCAAAATATCGAATATCCCACACACGACATTAAATTATACACGTTTAATGATGGCTTTACATCTATAATCTCCCATGATTTATAACATATTAATCCGGCGATAAATATAAACATTAATTATTATAAAATATGAGCAATTATAGTTTTATTGCTGCGTTTTAGGGACATTGTGATAATAAACTTATTTTATTATCGTTTGCATTATTCATGAAGTAATAATAATAATGCATGTTGTGTTGTGCTGCGGAATAAATGTTTATTATCTTATTAATGACTGAATTGCGAAGGAAATTGTTGTTGGTCGATTGCAAAATGTTGTTTGCTTGCATGCATATCACGTTGCGTTCACTTGCTGCTTGCTGTTTTTATAAACACTTAGCAGACAATTGATGAGCATATGCAATGCAAGCACTTCAAATAGCAATAAGGCAAGTATGAGAACTGGAAGTCAAGTGAAAAAAAATTGTCAAAAACGATGCTTATGGTGGGAGATAACTGTGATTTATTATCTTATATTAGTGATACTGTGGTGGCAAGTTGGGAAAACCGAGTGAGTGGGTGGCAAATTGAGAAATCTTCATTCTGGCAGTGCCTCCTTGCCTTGATAGAAAAGCGAGACGGCCGAAAACCAAGAAGGGACGTCTGCAGAAAGCCATTCATCTTTCGATAAAATTTATTTTCTCTAAGGTTCAAGTCGCAAGTTTAAACATCTATCTTTTTAACGCCGACTTTTACAAGTATATATATGTGTTATGTACAGGAAGCAGAACTTGCGCCACAAATTTCCTCAATTTTCCATCTTATTCCTTATACAAGAAATAGTATTAAATTATATTATTCATTTACGATTTTCCAATAAGTTTAAGTTTTAAGTATTTTGTAAGCGCCCAAAGTACATTGAATGTATGCTTGCCTATAAGGGGCATAGTGAAGGCGCCGGGCACATATGGCGGTACCCTCCTCATTTCTATACCCAAATAAAACAAGTTACGAACAACAAAAGGCAATGAGTCCTTTAAATCTAAGTTAATTTTTATATTTTTAATATAAAATAATAGTAGTTAAAATTATAAATCCATAGAGGTAACAATAATTTGTACGCAATAGTAAAATAAATTTGAGAATTCATGCCAAGTGCTTTTTGGACTGGAAAGACAAGGGGAGTTAAGAAACATACCATCAACATGTTACCACATGAAACAACTAGTTTTATGCTCTTCATTAAGTTGAGGCATGTGCGTTGTGTCACATTGAAGTTATGTCTTCCTTTACTACTTCTACTTAGATGTGTCTAGGATGGACTCTTCCTTTTATCTTATTCTGCATTCTCTTCTCTTGACTGTTGCGAGTACAAAAGAAAAATGCCGCTGACACGAACCACAGCACTTCTTCATAAATTCATTCAAGTCGTCGTCGTAGTCGAAGCATACGCAATTCAAATAAATTACGCAAAGATTTATGTCCTCATCAGCGTACTTACAAACGGCTACATTTCGTCGCCAGGTCGTCACTTGCGCATTAAATTCTTCAAAGCCTTCAGTTAACTATTTTAACAAACCAAAACTCTCATTTTAAGCTGCTGAAAGTGAGGAATTCAAAAATGCCATTGGGACTTAGATGTCCCTAACGGTGCTCGTTATGTGATAATCAAAGATGGGTTTACGTTCGAAAATTTTAAAATGTTTATATGTAAAATAGAAGATTGGTAACATTAATTTGCTTCTTTGCTTTGACAATATTTCCTGGCATCCTTTGCTGTAGCTTAAACATGTCAAATGGCAGTTTTCTAAACAAACAACTAGAGCGCACTTCGCATATTTGTGTTAATGCCTTCCGTTCGCAGAGCATAGTGCTTGAACGGTTTCATTTATCTACGACACGACGGCGTCGCGTTTATCCGCTAAAGTTATTTTATTATATGTCGTGGGTTAATTTTTATCCATTAAGTTCGCCTGTTAAATACGAGCGCGAATGTAATATTAACTAAAGAAAATGAGTGGAAAAAGAACAACAAAGCCAGTAATGTTGGCCGTTGTTGGCGAAACTCCTGAGGCTCTTGCAGCTTTGACGTATTAAAAGACGATAAATCTATTCAGCTGCGATATGCCGTAAATCATCAATCTTTATTAGATAAATTAAAAACTTAAACAGACGTCGTTTTTTGGTCTGCTTTATAACATTCTCTAAATAGTAACAAGCTCCAAAACCAAAATAACAGGAAACATTTAATTATCCTGGAATATTTTCCAACGAAAAATGTTTCATCCTATTTCAAAAATAGCGAGCAGTTTACATTGAACTCGTCTATTCTTATTTGTTTTTTTATATTGATTTACTACTGCTAGATTTGAAACGAAGTAAATATTAATACAGTCAAGTGATAAAGATCTGTACAATAAGTAGTGGCTTTGTTTGCATAAAGATTCTGACGCCGACTGACATTTCCAGTAGTCTTATTCGAAAATTTACACTTCACATACATTCAAGCTACTATTTGTCGACGATTTCTATAAGTGGCACACAACTACTAAACTGCTTGTCATGCTAATTATTTTAATCCAAATATGTAAAGCTACTTCAACCCACAAACATTATCATCAGATTGACTTCTCAAAGCGCAAAGCGAATACTTATAAATTATTGATTTAAAATGTGTAACTGCAAAGGTGTTCAATTCAATAGTATCGATTGTATTATAATATACATTTTTGCTGTTACAGGCTATCACAAACAATTGAAGTTTGAAGTCATGTCTGAAAATGAGATATGAACCGAAACGTAGGCTACATCCACACCTGCTGACAAAAGTTAACGTTTCCTGCTGCGAAGTGAGTGAGTCTCTTCATATCTCCCGAAGCCACGGACGAAGACCACCCGACTTATTATGGTAGCGTTTTTCGAGCGTGGACAAAACGGTGGCCTCCGACAGCGCGCATATAAGAGAAAAGATTCTTGACAAGGCGAGATAAACTGGCGACCGTGGGTGGTGGCTTGTTGTCGCGGGCCTAATGCTCGTGTAACCATTTCTTATTTCAACTTATTCACAAGACAACGCGTTTCTTTTTTCCAAAACGAGATTCGTTAACGAACGAAGGCACATCATGAATTTATTCATTTTATAAATTATTAACCAAATTAATTTTCACTTCGTATGGGTCGGTAAACGTCGTGCCTTTATGGTGTTTATCGTTTTTTACCAGTTTCGATGTCGTATTTTAACCTACCTGCTGCTATTAGCCTTTTAGTTTTATAATGCTAAAAGCAACGCGCAGATATTTTAAAATACTGTTGAAATCATATTGTGCATAAATAAACGTAGCTATTTTAATTGAACGATCAGTCGAAATGAAATTGAATTGAAAATGTAATATATTGCTTTGAAATACAGAATGTTTCTAAAACTTTCAAACTGACTTTTTGTGTTAATTAAATAAAATTTGTTATAACAAGCTGTATATTTAGTTGAATTAAAATTTATTTCTCTATCCAACAGAAAAGTTAACAAAAATTATTTATAGCATCAATAATTTAGTGACAGCATTTCACCATCTATAGACACTATATTATTAACATAATTAATATGAAATGACCTTTATCGCATTTAATCGTAAATAATTACAACTTGTCGCAATCAATCATTCACACATTTGAATATACCTATACGTAAAAGCAATCGAAAACGATTTTCATTTTTATATGTTATACATATTGTTCCTATCCTTATTCATATTTATACACCTATCCTATATTCATCTGATTAACTGGCATTTTACGATCGCGCTCGATATCAAAAAGTAAATAAGCGCGCCGGTAATGTTGATATACGTAAGTGCCTTACATCGAACGATGTAGTGTAATAATATTAAAAGCAACAGCGCACATCAATAAAAGTATAAAATGGGAAAGTCGAGCGACTGGATTATAAATAACATCTTTTACAACTTAATTCCTGCCCGTTAGCTATAGACAGACAGTCAATGATATCCTTTATAAGTAATGCATTTGTGTGCGACTCGTGTGTAGTTTTATATTATGTTGTGAGTCATTTCGATTGAGTTTCAATGCGCTCGCTCTTTGGCATCCTGGCAACGTATAACTTTCTTATTATATTTCCATTTCGGATTGTCGATTTCGACTCATTCATTGCTTGCAATTCAAAATTGCAAATTGCGTGTATGAACATTCGAAAGATTGTATATTTATATTTGATATACAGGGTGTTTCCAAAAATTAAAAATGTTGAAAATTCATTTGTATTTGTAGAAATTGTTATAACATTTTGTAGGCTCTTAACACAGGGCAAACAACCAAGGTTGCTGCCCGATTAAACTGACACTCGGCGTTTATTTACAACATGCAGGTATACAATTAATGTGCAGTTTTATGCCGTGTTACATAACGAGTAATTAAATGAGCGCATGAAACAACTCGATGAGATTTATCGAAGTACACGACCAAGTACGAATACGTCCCGTCGACTCATTCAACATTACTCATTGTTCACACCTGAGTCCTTCGTTGTGTTCGCCGTTTGCCATTCCAGCTTGCCTTCTTTAAACTGCGTGGTCCTATTCATTACGACCCATTGGAAATGAAGATATAAATTTTCCTCCATGTTTTCTAAGAATTTATTAAGGCACAACTGTGCGAATTGTGCTCGAAAACTCGAATGGAAAAAAAGTAGGTACTTCATAATCGAATGAAGACGCGCATTCACAAAAAAATACCGTACTTTCTTTTGCTGTAATTTATACACGTGGCAACTTTGCAAATTTTTGTCCTACTTACTGATACAATATGACCGTAACTTGTTGTTTTTATATGATGCCTTGCCTTACTTGAAGTAACTTCAAGCATAACTACTCTACTTTACTTCAAGAAAAAGAGTAAATATGTTGTTTTTTATTAAATGTATCCAGCGAGAGAGTGAGAGTATTTCGTTCCTTCTGCCAAAAGCTTAGTAGTAATGTATAAATTTTGTTTGTAATTCGACAACACTTGTCGAAATAACACGCTCGCAACACATGCAGAGTTTGAAATTTATGTAGCGTAAGAAATTAGTGAAAAGGATAAACCACAGCAATAAATAATCAGGAATGGTCGGAGCCTGTATACAGGACGTTTTAAAGCTATGGATCAAATAAGTTAAAAGAAATTTGTTTATTTATTGATAAATATTTGATGATCCTGTATGTGATGTGTCACATAATTTTTAGTATCAAACGTAAAAAGAGGACGACTTTTAAGAACATGAATAGTACATGGTAGGCGTAGGCGCGATGGTATTAATGTCTTTCGCATATAAGAAGTCGTCGCGTTGACAGCAACGACATCGTAAAAACTCTAAATATATTTATACGTGTTGCAAAGACACCGTAAACAAATATTTCGAGTAGCACGACGAAACGTTTATACCGACGCACATGATATCAATTTGGTATGTTGAGAATATAAATACAGAATTAAGCATCGCGCAATTTCGTTGAAGGAGCACTTAATTAGATGTCCACGCATATAATTCAGATCCAATAAACTGTTTCGACTTATGAACGTTTTCGACACTCGTGAATATCGCGCACACCTTTAATTAGTCTTTTGGAAGGTGGCACCTGACATTTATGAAGTGGGCTTCACGTACAATGTGTCGGCGGTCCAACAGCCTCCTATCTCGCGCACGGCGGTAATTAATGATGTGTAAATTAAATGCACACGTTTCGTTAAAAGATTTCGTCGTGGATAGCTATATGTAAATTAGACAGTTGTTAAGGTGCGCGTTGTATACCGTCTCTCTGTCAACGTCAAGAACATTCCGTTCTTAACATACGTTTTCATTCTCGAACATTTTTCGTGTTCGAAAGACTGCTTATAAATAAGTTGACTAATCGGTCAGATTGGCCGTGCCATGTTCGGACACCCATCCGACACTTATAATTAATTATGAGATGTTCACGTTGCGCAAATCCTTTCGCGTATCGAAATTTTGATGAGTTTCTAATTATTTCCTAAGTAAATAAATAACAGTGGAAAATTCTCCAACAGTTAGGTGCATAAATAAAACAATCATCATTAAAAGCGTGATGAATAGTTTCCAATTTGTTAACCATTTACTGAATACAGTTAGACACATCAAACGATAATTATAGCGACTATTTCAATGAATTGCGATTGTACATCATTCTCTCCCACATGCAGCCGAGCACTTCTCTCGCAGATGTCTGCATTCTGTTCTCTGCTGAGCTCGGCGCTCACGACGACGTGAAAGTGCGTTTGACTGATATTAATGAGCACGATAGTGCGGTAATGTTGTAACATGTTACTGGCAGATATTAACTTATTGTCATCCATAAATCACCGTTGCGGAGATATAAACATACACTTTGCTCGACGATTACACCGACCTGGCAAAGTTTTGTGATTATTTATTTAGGACATGCTTGTCTACATACGCATACATCTCTCATGCACGTGTTGGAGGTGGATCGTTCCAAAATACGCGATGCAATGCTAAGATCGTCTAGTACTTACATTATATAGACGTGAATGCTGTTTGCTATGATAGTGATAGTGATAAATAGCTGCCATCAGTTCATAAAGCCCTGTAGAGTACACCTGGTCGTGCGTTAGCCGAGCGTATAAGAATTATGATTTGGTATTGTTCAACGAAGACAATACTAAGCGGTGAAGTTCACACCCATTGAGAGAGACGTCTCTCCTTGTCTGCGTGCATAAGAAATCGCTTCGTACATTATCAAACAATGGTTCAATGTGCTGCGCCATCAGCATAAATCAAAAGTGTAAGAGCGCTAGCGATTCATTAAATGCTCGATGTGCGCTCACATTGTTGTTAAATGCGAAACCCTTCTGGTTAT
The DNA here is from genome assembly GCA_030264655.1 of Leptusa sp. GC000079. Classification (NCBI taxonomy): domain Eukaryota; kingdom Metazoa; phylum Arthropoda; class Insecta; order Coleoptera; family Staphylinidae; genus Leptusa; species Leptusa sp. GC000079. The sequence goes on from JARJDT010006109.1 coordinate 18,821, forward strand.
TACCGAGAGCACATTTATATCAACTTATCAACTCATCTCATTGGGATACAGAGATGAAGAAACAATCAGGCAGAGTTTATGAAGCGTACGACAGCAGCGTGTCGTTTATTTAGTTTCCCAGAATGATTTATTCGCTTTGCCACTGCGATGTCAAATAAGTCAAAATGTAGCGATAGGGCTCGAGGAGTTTGTAACGTTCTGTACGTCGTCGTTAAATCTATTGCTCTCCGGGTTGCCATTTACGCCACTTTTAACAAGGTTTCACCATTAGATTTATCTTGCTTAATCGTGTACTTCGGCATGTAGTGCTGTCTAGCGCTACAAGATAGGAACACAGCCGCGACATTCTTTATAGTTGCTTTCCACACCAGCACTCGTTGCTTCGTTACGGGCCGTGGCGTGGAAGACTGCATTACGACTCTGTATATGTGGGTATCTGTTCAGATAAAGAGGTCGATAATGCTCCTCCAAGTGGGCTCACCGGTATGAAGAAGACTTTGAGGCTTATAAACTTTGTGGAGAAGTTGCTTCTGTGTCTGACGTTATCATTTCAAGTCGGCTTTCGGTTATCTTGGCCGGAATAAATCACATTAACTATCTCGGCGCGTTTTCACCCCGAGTTGCTCTTCGCCTTTTGGTAAAAAATATAGCGGTAACCAAACTACCCACTTCTCGATGGCAAAGAGCTTGCTGTGAAAAAATAATGTGAGTTGTTAGAAGGTTGAGACCGCGGCGGTCTGCCAGGGGTTCGCGCAGAAATATATCACGTTGGGCCAGGCACCACTGGCACGCTGACTCGTTCTTTCCTGCTTTCGCGTTGCTGTCTGCAATTTATGACACTGTCATATTTCGCAAGTTGCAAACTGGTAATTCTTGTTCAAGAATTTATTACCGCGCCGTCCCTCCCGGGCCATTAATCCTATTTCTAACCACCTTCGCCCATCGTTCGATCAAAGATGTAGGCATTTAAGTGCACGCTTTGGAAAACTCTAGCTCCTACTAAATTTTCACTCCTAGATTGCAACTTATACCTACACTTTACACCAAGGTTTCCAAATATACTTTAATACCAAAAATCATATCCAGAGTCAGTTGAAGTCTACGAATAGTACATTCCTCTATTGTAAACTGGCTAAAAGAAAGTCGTGACAAGCCCCACACACCTGTCAGCCACATTGCATGGCATCAACGTGCACCTGCTGGGAGGTGAGGACAATCGACCGTGATATGTTGTGACTTATGCGCACAATGTACCCGAACGACATAAGTCA
>JARJDT010006128.1:0-16039 GCA_030264655.1 Leptusa sp. GC000079
ACAAAGAAGCATTGAAGGCGAAGACCGCCCAACCGCAGGATCTTTACACTTCATATAATGATAAAGTACAATTTGTCGAAGACGTGCGTGATATTTACAGGGAAAGTTTCGAGAAATACGTCGACGATCTAAGTTCTGTGCGTAATTATTTTGATTTGGGGTTTTTTGTTTCACGAGTCCTGATTTTCGAGACAAGATTAAATTGGTCAAGAATTGTCTCAGTCACAAAGTTTTGTCTTGATTTTTGAAGATGCAATTTTTGAAAATGCAATTCAAGTTGAGAATTCTTGTCTCATGTTACTCTGGTTTCACGAGACACGAGACATTTATTTTCTTGAGATTTCTCGATATTTCTTGAAAAACTTAATCTTGTCTTGTTGGATTTTTCCATACCGAGCCTTGTTTTGATCTTGTCTCGAATTTTGTCGAAATCAAGACAAGAATTCTTGAAAATCAAGACTTGTGAAACCCTACATGTTGCATGAGATATAGTCTGTTCCTATATTATTAGGAAATTTTACAGGGACAAGCAGGCGACAAACCCCAGTTTGACATGTCGAAATCATTGGAAAAGGCCTTCATGCGTCTTGACGATGATCTCTCCAAAGAAGCGCTCACTCGTAAGGACGGCAAATTGAACCTGAAAACAATGGCGGTCGCAATGAGTGGCGCAGTCGCTTGCGTTGCACACATAGATGGCCCTCATCTGCACATAGCAAACGTTGGCGATTGTAACGCTGTTATAGGTATTTATTGAGCGCGTTTTGTCAGTTGCCATCAGTTAGGTTGTTAATAAGTGTATCCATCAAGGCGTACGCACCGAGACGAATTCCTGGGTGGCGAAGAAACTCACCACCGAGCACAACACCGAGAACCAGGAAGAAGTCGACCGCATTATCAGCGAGCATCCGTACAACGAGAGCAGTACCGTTATCAAAATGGACAGGCTATTAGGGCAACTTGCACCTTTGCGGGCACTCGGTGATTTCCGCTATAAGTGGACCAAAGAGATCATGCACAATGTGGTAGCTAAACAATTTGGGGAGCATATGGTGGCGCCCAATTACTATACGCCGCCATATCTGACCAGCAGACCGGATGTCACCTATCATAGGTTGACGCCGCGTGACAAGTTCCTGGTGCTTGCCACGGACGGTTTGTGGGATTGCATAACGCCCTTGCAGGTTGTGCGCTTGGTTGGCGAGCATATGAGTGGTAAGGTTACACTGAGTCCGTTGAAACTGCCGCGTAAAAATATGAAACTGTCGGAGATCGACGGAATGCTCTTGCAGCGCAAAGAAGGGCTCAAAACGAAGCCGAAAGACACGAACGCAGCTACGCATCTCATGCGCAATGCATTGGGTGGCACTGAATACGGTATTGATCATGGGAAACTCTCGCAATTGCTCAGCTTGCCGGATGACGTTGTGCGCGTGTTTCGCGATGATATTACCGTTACTGTTGTCTATTTTGATTCCGAATATTTAAGACATTGTCCAGTTTGAATAATATACTCGAACGATTATTATTATACTGTTTTTACATGTGTACGTCATGCATTTAGTTTGTTTTCTTTATTACTGTGCCAAATACTAATCGAGTTAAAATGGCGGATAAGTCGGCCATTTTGTAGCGAGTTGAAAAGACAGAGTATCAATATATTAGACTACTGAAGTTACCTCAAACGAGTGATATTATAAACTATCGATAACTATTGATTGTTCAAATGAAGAAATAAAATTTCGCTTTTAGAAAAATATCTTTGTGAATTTTTGGTAGAATTTTTGGATTGGAGCAGAGCCATCTATATTTTTGTTTGAGATTTTGAGTTGGTTGCCATGGAAATAATTTATTAATTTTGTTTGACTTGACAAATGAACAAATATTCGAGCAAATATTAACATCCATCGACTGGCAAATTATTCCCATTTGAAACGAGTATTTCCATCTTTGATATTAGTGAATTTTGCGCTCATTTCACTTGAAAGTCTTGGAAATCTTTGAAGGTTTGTTGAAAATTTTTGTGCCGGCGACAACAGCGCGCTCTGAACTCAACCGCTTGAAACGAGCAAGCCATCTATACGTGAGTGACAAAGAAAATTGAGCAAAACTGGCGACTTCCTTTTCTATTCGTTCGCAGAGTTTATCGATCTATCTACAAATTGCAGATTTGGGGCCAAAACCCATGTGCGTGTAGATCATCACATCACATTCCCATAATCCCATAATCCGTAGCCATACAGAAATCAGCCAGTGTAAATAGTCAAAGCTAGGGTCAAAGCAAAGCGTTGCTTGCTCGAAAACCGTCATTGTTGTGCACGTCTCGCACCCATTTTCAATAGGTAGTAAATTGGAATAGTACGAAATGGGGAACGTGCATGCTTTCTCGCAACCGCAGCCACAACCGCCGTGCCCGCCACCACCGCCGCCGCAGGCCAAGAAGTGTCCGCCGCAGTTCGCCGAAGAGATCGAAAATCCGGGGCCTCTTGAAGACATACACACCAAATGCAAAAGTGAGTACATTTCAATCATACATAACCTAAACACTTGTAAAAAATTCGAAATTTGTAATATTTTGAGTCATTTGTAGATATTTTCCCGACATGTTTCGACGGTGCGCGGATAATGCTGACGAGAGGCCTCAGCAACCACTTCCAAATCTCGCACACGATAAATATGAGCTCGGTGACGCCGAGCGGCTACCGATTTGGGGCCACTTATGTGGGCACTAAACAGATTTCGCCGAGTGAAGCCTATCCAATCATGCTGGGCGATATTGACCCCACTGGCAACTTGAATGCTACAATTATTCATCAGTTTAAGCCAGCCCTGCAAACTAAGTTTGGAGCACAGGCAAGCAACTCATTTCCGCTATTTGTCGGAAATCATGTGTTGTAATTGTTATAGGTACAAAATGGCAAGTTTACTGTAGGTCAGTTTACCACCAACTACAAAGGCTGTGATTATACCGCCAGTCTGACAGTGGCGAATCCGGATATCATCAACAGTTCTGGCGTTTTTGTCCTGCATTACTTGCAGGCGGTAACCAATCGCCTGGCGTTAGGGTCGGAATTAGCTTATCAGAAAGGACCTGCTATTCCTGGTGGTGAAATTGCTCTTCTTAGTCTAGCTGCAAAGTAACTTGCTGCCTTTAATTATTGCAATTATTGATTTCTTGATAACATGTTTGTATTTGTAGATATGCCACGGAGGATTATCAATGTTCGGGAACATTAGGCGTTTCAGGCATACACTTATGTTATTATCAAAAGGCTAGCAAACAATTGCAGATTGGCGTTGAGCTGGAGGCGAACCATCGCATGCAGGAGGCCGTCGCGTCGATAGGATACCAAGTAGATTTACCCAAAAGCGACGTTATGTTTAAAGGACATGTCGATTCAAATTGGACGGTTGGTGCAGTCCTGGAAAAGAAGCTAAATCCCCTGCCGTTCACGCTCGCGTTGAGTGGCCTGCTGAACCACAGCAAAGGACATTTCCGTCTGGGCGTCGGTATCATTATCGGATAAGTTTCCTACCTGTGAGCGTATGTTTTTAGTAAAAACGAAAAATACTTATACATAGTTCAAACTTCACATGCAACATCAATAACATCATTTCAACGCAGATGTATTGTAACTGACCATTATTCTTCAATTTGGAATTTGCAAACAAAAGTCTCCTTTTTGATTCATTATTTTGTCTGATGCTGTATGTCCTCAGTTTGAGGATACAGGAGGAACACATTTTACAAATTAAATTTTTTTGAAATACGTTTTTGACAAGTCCTGAAAAATTTCGACTTTACAGTCATACAGTTTTCAAATGATTTGAATGTTTATGCAAGATTTGGATTTTATGTAAGTCCAAATTTTGAAAAATGTAAATTATTGGCAAACTTGCGTTTTTTGTAACTGTAACGCATTTTTGTAAGTTTTCGAAGCGATTTTTCATTGAGAAACTGTCATACTAGATTGATTTGCGGGTTTCAAAACAAGCAGGGTAACGTTTAAAAAAAAATATTGTTGAATTTGTTCCTCTTGTATCCTAAAACTTGGGGCATACTGTATAACAAAGGACAAGTACATATTTACACGTTTTGGCCTTAATTGTAAATATTGATATTGTTTCAATATTATTTTTTTGTTTTGTCGGGGAACTTTGGCTGGGGTCAAGTTGTGGCATGTTCGTTCCTGTTTACACTGTTGTTTAATTATATTATAATAATGTAAATGAGAGCAAATACTTAAAAATGCAACAAAAAAACCACACAAAGGACAAAAATATGCATTATCAACATGAAATGAAGGTAATGACGATTACAAGTCAAACAGTGCACTTTAATTGTGACTACTTAAAAGTTGTAAGCAGTTTAACTTGTATGTAAAAAATGTAATAGTCAAAGATGAGCTAGCTAACCGACAATATGTGCATTTAGATTTTATATTTTGTTATTTTTGTTTTTTCAGTAAACAAATTATTGCGAGAACAAATTTCATGTTGATTGATTGAAGAATGAATGATTAGAATGTATTATAATTATTGAGAAGATATTTTTCCATTGCTGCGCAAATATCTCGATATTTATCATTTCAAGAACAAGAACTATACTATGAGAAATGAAGTTTCATTCATTACAAATAATTACAACCTTAGGAATAAATTGTTGACGTAATTCTTGTTTGATTTTCCTAAATTTGTTCATTTTCCAAATTATAACTTAATTCCCGAAAATATTCACTTGTAAAAATGTTAAAAATTCGTAAATAACTTTGTACATGTACAAATCTACAACAAATCAAAAAATAGTTCCAATATATTGTATTTCAATAATTATACCATCTAATAAGTAGATATATTCACAGAAATAATTAATTGTTAAGTACATAATTTTGTTACAATTGCAAGAAGTTCATGTCCGATCAAAAATTTCTTTATCAAATGCGCATCCTAGATTTGAAAAAGATGGTACAAAAAAGTACACACTGGCATATTATATCAACAAGGACTCGCAACTTAACTACTGCTACTGGTCAAGTATTCCCTGACAGCAGCCTGGTCTCTGGCCCACCACGCCGCATTAAGTCGAATCGTTTCGACCGCCTGCTGGACAGTCCGCTCTGTACCTGGCGACTTATGCTCGGCGAAGAACTGCTCAACTTCGCAGGCGATCTCCTCACTGGAGAAGTTCTCCGTGGTGAACTTGACCAACCTAGCTAAAAGAAAGCCGCCCTGGTAACGATCAATCAGCACCTTCCAGTTATCCTTGAAGAATTGCCAGGCGAGTTCGCGGCCTGGACGTGTCATCGCCACAGACATGATCACAAACACTGAGTCTTGAGATCTGACTTCATCCTACAGATTGAAAGGGCACATTAAATAAATACATGGGAAGGATATTTCTAGGATGATTGTTTTGGAGGATACTTACTGACATGGCAAACTCCAGGACTTTGCTCAATAAGCCTACATCCTTGCTAGCACCAAGAGCACGACTGATACGATCCTTCTCCTCGTGCAAATCGGCCGACCTGTACAGTTTCAACATGGTTTCGTAAGTGTCAGGACCACCTGCACGCAAAACTGCTTTGTAACACGGGCTGCGAATATCCGCGGGAAGTGTCGGGCCATCAGCGATATGTTGCGAAAACCGCGACTTGGCTTCCGTCACTGTTGCTTCGTCATCTAACCATACCAAACGGCCCAGGACCAAGCCACGCAGAAGTGTATCCAAGTGGCTTTCGTCTGGGGACGGGTTCCAACCAAGACGCTTCGAAATTTGCGACAATAATTGCTTCTCATACTAAAACCAAAACATTAGCAAGTTGCCATTGCGAAAAATCAAGATTTATATTAATTTAAAGAAATAGTCGATTTTTGGACAAGCAAACAGGGAAATTATTACAAATAAACATTAGCCGTTTTGCTTGTCCGAAAATCGACATCCAGACGAGTGCTTCCCAATCAAGATTTACCTTTCTAAAAGATTCCTCGCAGTCTGTGTTTGACAGCAAAATATTGATTTTAGACAAAATATTGCTTATAGATGACCAGACTGTATAATTGTCTTCAGCTTCAAAAGCACGCATAAGTTTCAAGACTTCCACTGTGCTGGTATGACCAGCTTGGACCATAGCAAACAATTCGTCAAGGAGTCCAAGACGGTCCAGAGGTGGAAGGCTCCTGTCCCGTATGGCAGGCACCAAGCGTTCCAGCATCTCCGCAGGGTATTGGGTCCTGTAATAGCCGATAGTTCCCGGGTTCACCTTTATCCAATCATTGGGGCCCACTAGAGGCACCTGTATCTCCCCAGTCTTGCTCTTCAACACCGTGCTGACAGTCTCAACCCCCGGATTGTTGGAAGTGGACACAGAAATGGGGATCATCCACAAGTACTCCTCTTTGGGGGGAACTCCATCAGCGCAATACTTGCTTTGTTCCAAGCTTAAAGTACACCCGGTGCCTTCTGGCGACGGCTTGCAAGCAACCTTAACCACCGGAAAGCCCATCTGCTTGGTCCACGTGGACATAACATCGCCGACTGGTTTCTGGCTCACTTCCTCCAGAGCCGCCCACAAGTCCTCAGTGAAAGTGTTCTTGTACTGATGCTTGGTGAGGTACAAGTTCATCCCTTTGCGGAAGTCAGCGTCTCCGATATAATGGTGGAGCATGCGAATAACCGATGCTCCCTTGTTGTAACTGATGTCGTCGAAGATCTCGTCGATCTCGCTCGGATGACCCACGGGAACTTCGATCGGGTGGGAGTTCCTCAAGCAGTCCAACTCCAGGGCTCTGACATAGATGTCAGTCACGAACTGAGTCCAAATGTCGTACTTTGGGAATAGGTGGTCGACGCATAAGAACTCGACAAAGGAAGCGTAGCCTTCGTTGAGCCAGAGGTGTGTCCACCATTCCATGGTAACCAAGTTGCCGAACCACTGGTGGGCCAACTCGTGGCCGACCACCAGTGCGATCCATTGTTTGCGCACCGCGGACGTGTTTTGCGGGTCTACAAGGAGACAGGTCTCCCTGTAGGTCACCAGGCCCCAGTTCTCCATGGCCCCGGCGCTGAAATCCGCGATGGCGATCAGATCAATCTTGGGGAGCGGGTACGCAATATTGAAGTAGTCCTTGTAATATGGCAACACTTTGGTGGCGACTTCCAGTGCGAACAATCCCTGCTCTTTCTTCCCCCTGGGAGTATAGACACGTACGAGGACACCGTCGGCGCTCTTGTCCTCCACATAGTCATACTCTCCAACTACAGCCGCGACCAGGTAAGTGGACATGATCGGGGTGGTCTCGAAATCGTACCGCAGCAGCTCTCCCGAGGGGGACGTGCCTTTGACAGGCATGTTAGATAGGGCGATTAGCTTTGGGGGGACGATCAGCGAGATGTCGAAGGTCGCCTTGCATGCCGGCTCGTCCCAGCACGGGAAGCATCTACGCGCGTCTGTCGACTCAAACTGAGTGACGGCCGCGTAGTGATTCTCACCGTTCTCGGTCACGTACTTGCTGCGGTACAGCCCCTTCATTTTGTCATTGATTTCGCCCGTGAAGTGTATTTGCATGCGCCAAAGACCGGAAGGGAGTTGGTTGTCGAGCAGCAACTCGGCTGTTTCATTCTCAACGGAGATGTTTATTGATTTGGGGGATACGGTTTTATCGCCGCTGGTAAGTGTGGCTTTGCTGATTGCTAGATCAAGCGCGTTGACTACGATTTTATCGGTGGGTTTTAAAACCTTTAACAAATAATACAGACTGAGTCTCTCTGATAAGGAAAATCCTTGAAGTATGATTACAAGCAAATTTTAAGTTATATTTTCGAATGGATTAATGGAAATGTATTTTTTTTGGCCGGCTTTCCAAATTTATCAACTTAAAGTTGGAGACCAAAATAAAATAAGGCGAACCGAACCGAACCGGCATATGTTCTCATCTCAAACATACATTATCACTACCTTTTTTATGATTTTACAAGTGGTTAACTAGCGGTAACCTACCTCAAGATCTATCGAGACGTCGCCTTGGAAAGTAAACGTCTTGAGATCCGGCGTAATGCACAATGTGTAGTGTTTGGGTTGCACGTTGGTCGGCAGGCGTTCGAACGGCTTAGCTTCAGGCATGATATCAATCTTGGTCGCGTTATTTCTGTAATCAATGTGACCAGTCGCGGATTTGGTCGCGAAATGTCTCGGTGCGCGTTCGCGTTCGCCTCCTAATCGCAATGCACCCAACGCACGATTTCGATAATCTAAAAAAGCAAACGCGCCGACACGGTGTTTGAGTGACACAGCAACCGACTGAGGAGCCTGAGCGTATGCGTGCTTCGTTGCGAACGAATTCCGTAACCGTTCAATGCGCGTTGACGGGCTCTGTGCACGAGCGCTAGCGAACAGCAAAAGCGTAAGCGCGCGCTGGTGTTGGTGCTGGTGATGGCTTGACCGGGTTGCGGGGACAAGGGAATGCAATAACGGTATATTTGTTTTCGTTTTAGATGTGTGCTGGCGGTTTCTAGCGTGTGTAGACGGCGGATTACGGACACAGGCAGAGTCTGGTGAAAGACTCGATGTCGCCGCGGCGGTGAAGAACCGTTGTTGGGTGATGAATGAGAATTTCGATATGAATCGGAATGAGCGCACGTTCACGTTAACGACTCTTTGCAAATAATACATGTCAATTTTGCTATAATTAACTTATTTACCATAAACAAATGCGATTTGTTCGCTCAACACGTGCTGCTTGGATCAAATTATGACGCCATCTTGATTATAATGTTTATGCAAATTTTCGCGCGCGTTTTACGTTTTTATTGTTTTAACTGTTTTTAAACAATTTTACGGCCTTAAACTTGAATTAATCAAGTACATATTGCTGATATAGGCTGAAATTATGTATTTTTGGTCGTTCTCGCGATTTTTAGGGATTTGGTGTTTGAAAGTGTTTAAATTTTTAGCAGAGTCATTAGCATTGCTCCTTGTTTAGGTTTAGGATAATTAAAAATATCCTTTACTCCTTTACAACAAACAGTCAAGCATGCTTTGCTTTGACGACGTTTATTTTTGATATATTTGTTTTGATATTTGGTTTTCTACGTTGTTTGTTGCGACGGAAAGTTCCGACGAGCGAGAAATGTAATGTATATTCTAGAATTTTTCCATGCGCACGCGTACTACATCTGTATATTCTTGCGTCTTGTAATATTATTATTTGTCATCTGTATTTCTGTTTGGACGCCTGAAAATTTCATGCTAAGACATCCGCGTTATCAGTTTCGCATTTACGAAATTTACGAAGCCAATAATTCCGAAATCGAGTCAGAATTCGCTCTGTAAAAATCGCCATCAAAACAACAACGACAACAACGAATACGCAGCGTGTCAATCGTGCAAAATATGCTGAGAATTTCATGTGAGTATCAACAGAGCCATTCGTAATCGTGCAAAAAATTCATCTGTCATTCCTTGACCCCGATTTACGCGTAAATATTTGCCTGCGTGCTCCGCCTTTTCTTCCAAAAAATCCTCGCCAAAATCCGTGTGTTGTTTATTGATATTAATTGCAAGCATGCACATCACAATGATTGCAGTTGCGTATTCGCCAATATGTCGTCCGACGAACCTGTCGTGGTAGTGCAAGCGTTCGAAAAACTCGAGCTTGACGCCAACCACAGCCAAAGCGATTTGGCCACCACGACTTTGCCAACAAACAGTATCGACGAGACAAGCAATCCATTTATGCGACGCAAGCGTTCAAAGTCGCTTTCCAGCATCAACCTCTTCGGGGGCGCTGTTCAAGCATCGCCAACATGCACGTGCAAACCGAACCTGAATCGGCTCAAAAACACCACCACATTCAAGCGGACCAACATCACCCGGAAGATCCTGCGGGAGCCAGTGCTCAAAATTCTCAGCAAATGTTCGAAATGTAATAATGTGAAAAAGTTGACGGACCATGAGCTTGACTTACTGGGACGAGCGAAATTGTTCGGCGATTGTGTGGGCCCCCAAGGACAGGAACGAGACTTTCGGTCGATTATTAATGGTTGCCAACAACTCAGCCTGGCGAACGCTAATGATGGCGTGCAGGACTATTCCTTACCTAGTTTCAAATCGGTGCGTTATGCGAAAAACGAACAGGGTGATAAGGCTGCTGCCTCCAGTGGGGCGGCGGAAAGCGCCAGCTCTTCGAATGTGAACGCTAGCGCGAGTGCGAGTTGTTCGCATCAGGCACGCATGTCGCCGCCTTGTGATGTTACTATTGATGAACTGGCCAGTTATTTTGAGACATTTGTACATATCCCGAAAAAAATGAGTTCGATGGCGGAAATGATGTATACGTAGAAAATAGTGAAAATGAAAATACTATATTGTATAATATATAAATATTCTTTATTAAATAATTATAATCATTTCATTTCTTCATTTATCGAAGAAGTGTCGAATAAGCATGAAAGTAATGAAAGATAATGAAATAACTTATGAGAATTCTTTAGTTGATTAGTGGACAGAATGTGAGAATTGAAATTTATTTCAATTAGTTTTTAGTCTGTAAATTGCACCAATTAATTCATTGCAAAAATATTGTTCTGTATTTGTAGATTTTTCAGTTTTACCGTTTACGTGTTTAACTAGTTTAACAAAATGGCGACTTATTGGTTATTGTTATAACCGTCGTTTTATTATTTCAGTAATTTTATAATTTCACTTATTATTTCATCAATTGCTAAATAAAATTTAAAGAAAATCTACTTATTCTGATTTTACTTGTTTTCCGGACAAATTGAACAGAGTTGATTAAATGATTATGTTTTCAATTACACTCATAAAATCCATAGAAAATATGAATTTTATCGTTTTTTAATGATGATAAGCAAGAAATCAAGTTATCATTAATGTATTTATAGTTATTAAAAGTTCGAGGAATTTCATAATAATCTGGAAAGAAATTTTATCTCCGTCACTAACGGCCATTAGGGATTAGTTTGTTCATTGTGTGCATGCGCAGTAGCGTTTATTAAACCCAAGCGGCCAAACCAAACTCCGCGTCTCTCCGCTAGTGTGTCTTCGTTTTGCGCGTTCATTCGTTCAGTTTGTTGACTTCATTTGCCGAAACACGTCGTTGTTCTACCTGTAATTTAAATTTTCGGCGCCTGTTTGATAAACAACAGCTAAAGTTCATCATGGCCATGCAACCACACAGCAAGAAGCGCGTCTGCTATTACTACGACAGTAAGTACACATTTAATTCAAGCATTTTACTTCGTTTTAACCTATCATGTATTCTTCACGCGGTTTTCCATTGTTGCTATTAATACCTTAAAAGGCGCCTCACAATTAGTTAAAAATTGCAATATCTTCTTGATTTATTAGTTTGTTAGTCCAATTTGGGGTTTTACTCGCGATTAAAGGCTTGTATTTTGGGCTTGTACGATTTTCATATCTATAACTTGAGATACCTATGGTAGACTCCATAGCACCGTAGAAATTCGCCCAATGGCTGCTTGGTCCCCGCCAAGATGGCCGCTCTACGATGCTACTTTCTACGGTTCTACAAAACGACTTCGGAGTCTACCGTCGACGATTTTTGAAATTGTTTGAGTTTTTTTCAATTTCGAATTATTTACGCCTTGTTATCATTACAGGTGATATTGGGAATTATTACTATGGCCAAGGACACCCTATGAAGCCGCACCGTATACGTATGACTCATAATTTATTGTTGAATTATGGTTTGTATAGAAAAATGGAAATTTACGTAAGTGATTTTTACTTTTTTTCAAGCGGTTTAAGAATGAAAATTAATAATTTGCATTTTGTAAATGTTTAGCGTCCTCATAAAGCCACCGCTGATGAGATGACGAAGTTCCACTCTGACGATTATATCAGATTCCTACGTTCAATCCGCCCTGATAACATGTCAGAATACAATAAACAAATGCAAAGATTCAATGTGGGTGAAGATTGCCCAGTCTTTGACGGCTTGTATGAATTCTGCCAGTTATCAGCGGGCGGTTCCGTCGCCGCTGCAGTCAAGCTGAACAAGCAAGCCTCTGAAATCTGCATTAACTGGGGTGGCGGTCTCCATCATGCTAAAAAATCAGAAGCTTCCGGTTTCTGTTACGTCAACGACATCGTACTTGGCATTCTTGAACTTCTCAAATATCACCAGCGAGTTCTCTACATTGACATCGATGTGCATCACGGCGATGGTGTCGAGGAAGCTTTCTACACCACCGATCGAGTGATGACTGTTTCGTTCCACAAATACGGCGAGTACTTCCCCGGCACTGGCGACCTACGTGATATAGGTGCCGGTAAAGGCAAGTACTACGCAGTCAACATTCCCCTGCGGGACGGTATGGACGACGAGTCCTACGAGAGCATCTTCGTCCCAATTATCAGCAAAGTCATGGAAACTTTCCAGCCGTCTGCAGTGGTACTCCAATGCGGTGCGGATTCCTTGACTGGCGACCGCCTCGGCTGCTTCAATTTGACCGTCCGTGGGCACGGCAAGTGCGTTGAGTTCGTTAAAAAGTACGGCCTCCCGTTTATGATGGTTGGCGGCGGTGGCTACACGATTCGCAACGTTTCGCGCGCCTGGACCTACGAAACATCCGTGGCGTTAGGTGTCGAAATCGCCAACGAACTGCCCTATAATGACTACTTCGAATATTTCGGACCTGACTTCAAGCTACATATCAGTCCTAGTAACATGGCGAATCAGAACACTAGCGAGTATCTAGAAAAGATCAAAACGAGACTGTTTGAAAACCTGAGAATGTTGCCGCATGCCCCGGGTGTACAAGTGCAAGCTATCCCCGAAGATGCCATCAACGAAGATTCGGATACTGAAGACAAAGTCGATAAGGATGAACGGCTGCCGCAGAAGGATCTTGATAAGCGGATCGTTCCCGAGAACGAGTTTTCGGATAGTGAGGATGAGGGCGAAGGCGGTCGGAGGGATAATAGAAGCTATAAGGGCAGGAAACGACCGCGGTTAGATAAGGGTGACAACAAGGAAGGCACCTCTGAGGAGAAGGTAAAGGAAGAAATCAAGTCTGATAAGAGCGAAGAGAAGGAGGAACCCAAGCCGACCACTACTGAAGAGATGAAGAAAGATAGTGGGCCAATACCGTGACACCAGCATTCGAAGTACAAGTGACATTAAATTTGTGTTTCCTATAATTTATACTACATAGTGTAGTTGTTCCTTGCGCTTGTTCTTTTAATTTCATTTTTCACTTGACCACTTTAAACGATTTTGAGAAGATAATTATTGAACTGGCCTTTAACATTCGCAAAACATGAATTGAAGACTTATTTAGAGTACTTTTATCTTAATTAACTTATTGTTTTGGTACAGTAGATCAGCGGAATAATTTAATTAAGTTATTATGTCTAAGCTATCTGTAACTATACAATATTTGTATAAATATTTGATGTGGGAACATGTATTGAAAGTACTGTAAAGAAAGAACGATTGTTGAGTGAAGCGTGACTTGATTTAAGTCTTTGTTTGTGTTCTGTCTGCTATCTTATATTGTATAAGTTAATTTATAATCAACTTGAACAGTAAATATATGTAATGTTCTTATACACAAAAAGAGCAGAGAAATATATTTCTTGTATTAAATTAACGCCCTGTATTTTTTTAATTTCTATCTTTCATGCATAGTGTTCTTTGGTCAGCAACTACAATAGTCCTAGGGAAATGCCTTTATCCCTGTAACTTATACTGCCCAAGCCACGAAGTAATAATTCGATTTAACTGAATTAGAATTTATAATCAATTTTCAAATAATTTAATTCATGATTTACAAAATTGCAGACAATTTTCCCATTTCCCCGACGCTACTGCCCAGACCTGAGTCCCTTCAGACAATTCTTTGCTGTCCCTGGCTGGTTATGTTCTTGCTCCTTATTGGAACTGGATTAAATGTGAATTGCAATGGTTTATTAACTTAACGAAACATAACGCACTTTTAATACGGGGCCGATTTTTATAGTGAAATTAATTTCCTAATAGCTTGGAACCGGTCTAATTAGACGTTACATTTAATCGAGTTTTAGATTTTGTTATGTTAATTGAGTTTTGACATCTGGTTGTCGAGTTATTCGTCTTTTTCTGCGGCACCGCATTTTTAATATTTGCAAATTTCACCTTTGGGGGCGATGTTTGTCTTTTTCTGTGGTTTTTCGTGAATATCTGGAAATCCGGAATAGTTAGAGCAAAAGTGTCTTCAGGGATCTTGAAGGCAAAATATTTTTGCGTCTTTTGTATTTAGCACTTTTTTGAAGATCGACACCAGCCTCAAACAATAGGTAATTTAATTTAGTTTCAGAATGTGATGTGAAAATTAAGTTTGGGCGTTTAGTTTCAGAGATACCGCCTCGGAAGTTGAAAATTCCATCAAGGAAAAAGTGCGGCGTCGCAGAAAAACGGCGATATCTCTGAAACTAAACGCCCAAACTTATTTTTCGCAACACATCCGGAAACAACATTAAACTCCCTACCGTTTTAAACAGGTGTCGATCTTGTGGGTGCATTATTTCCATATGAAAAACGCAACCGAAGATGAAAATTCCATCGAAGAAAAAGTGCAGCATCACAGAAAAACGGTTATATCTCTGAAACTAAAACCACGAATTTAATTTTCACATCATATTCTAAAACTAGATTAAATTACCTATCGATTGAAGCTGGTGCCGATCTTGTGGGTGCAATATTTCCATACGAAAAACGCCTCCGAAGATGAAAATTCCATCGAAGAAAATGTGCGGCGTCACAGAAAAACGGCTATATCTNCTTCAATCGATGAGAAATTTAATGTAGTTTCTGAATATGATGTGAGAATTAAGTTTGGGCTTTTAGTTTTAGAGATATAGCCGTTTTTCTGTGACGCCGCACTTTTTCCTCGATGGAATTTTCATCTTCGGAGGCGTTTTTCATATGGAAATAATGCCCCCACAAGATCGACACTGGCTTCAAACGATAGGTAATTTAATGTAGTTTCAGAATATGATGTGAAAATTAAGTTTGGTCTTTTAGTTTCAGAGATATAGGCGTTTTTCTGTGACGCCGCACTTTTTCTTCGATGGAATTTTCAGCGTTTTTCATATGGAAATCATGCAACGCCGGTTATACGGATTCGAAATAAACAAATTTATATTTTAGTCGAAAATATTGGGAAGGCTATACACTTACCAAATTTTCTAGAAAAAAATAAAGTTGCTTATTTCGAATCCGGATTACCTGCGCTGCATTTTTAACGTCTTTCTGAACTGTTTTCACCTGAAAGATTTTAATTTTGAGCAACTTTATTTTTTCCTCGAAAATTTTGGTAAGCCTTCCGAAAATTTTCGACCAAAAAATAAAGTTCCTTATTTCGAATCCGGATAACCTGCGTTGCATTTTTAACGTCTTTCTGAACTGTTTTCACCTGAAAGATTTTAATTTTGTGCAACTTTATTTTTTCCTCGGAAATTTTGGTAAGTGTATAGCCTTCCCAAAATTTTCGACCAAAAAATAAAGTTGCTTATTTCGAATCCGGATAACCTGCGTTGCATTCTTAACGTCTTTCTAAACTGTTTTCACCTGAAAGATTTCAATTNTGGTCAGTATTTTAAGTATTTTTGCATATTTTTCTGTAAAAGACATTTTCAAAAGACGTGAGAGTTCCGGCGTCTGGTCAGCCATGTTAGAAAGGCTCGTTAACGAAGAACACACCTCAGTTTACACATTCTTGCGATTATGTCTATACGTTTCTAATTAAATTGTATACGTTTTACTTGTACCCATCACCTTGACGATCGTTTTAAACAAAACCTTTAAAAAACCTTCCTTACAACTGGAGCCCAACGCGGGGCCAAGTAAAGTGTAAAATCAATTACGTGTAAGCACAAGTGAGAATTCGAGTATCAAAAAAGACACTCGCGACTGACGGCAACAAAACGCCTTCGCACGGTCCGCCTCGTGGTGCAAAGTTTCCAACTCACCGTTACTCGCTGCGAACGTCACGTCAACCTTCTGCCAAGGGACG
>JARJDT010006131.1:0-15271 GCA_030264655.1 Leptusa sp. GC000079
GAATAATTCCAGGAATACAGTGAGTGCAATACCTATAGAAATATGTTCCAAAACAATGTATATATTTAATACGGAGTGTTCAAGAAAATCTGCTATCAAGTTGGGCAATGAAAATATGAGAAATTTCTACTTCCAACATGTGCAAGGATTCTCTTGAACACTCATGGGTGTAAGTTTCACCTTTCATAATTTACGCAATCTGACAAGCCAGCAATATTTGTGGAAAATATTTCTAGGATCACAATTTACTTTACAAGTTTCATTTTGGTTCGCATTTTGTTGCGCTTTTGTTTATGTATCGGTTTAAGTTCTCCGTTCTGATACTGTTTGCGTTTGTCCCGATAGCCAGCGTATAATTTAGCAAATTCGAAAAATTCATATACGAGTATTTCATGAGTTGAGTTAAATTATTCGCGTTCCACAAATTTTTGTTTGTTTGGTTGAAATATGTTTAGGTATATGTTTGCGTGCGCGACGAGAAATGTGTACATGTTGTAAAAGAGCTGATTTGTTGTTGCAACAAATGCAACAACACGTAGAGCAGGCCGGCAGCAAACAATGTGCTGAAAGAATCATATTCATATTTTTCCACTAAAACATTTTCAAATATATTTTGTCCACGGTATACTATACCTTTATGTACATCCATGTGTTTTTATATATCTTCGTATTCGTAAGAAGTACAAAATGTTACTTATCTTATTTGTCTGATGCGCAATGTTTTATTTCGTTTTTGTTTCGTGTGTATGCGTGTTACTTCTAAATATTGTGTGTTATTAATCATTAACAATCATACTATCTATTAAACATACAATGATTTATAAAAGAAACTACTTAGTTGTATAGTAGTGAGATTTACGTAGAAATTTAGATAAATTAGAAGCAAAAGCATAACGACGGCAACTGTAATAAACCCCACTGGTAAATTTCTTCATAATTTCTTACTACGTTGGTTGATATTCATTAAGTTCATTAAGCTTACGTATAGTAATTTGTGCAATCTTCATCTTTGAACTTTGAACCTTTTCTAATACAATAGTAATTTTTTGATGATGCATCACTTTTGTAATTTTGGCAATTTTAAGCGAAATAAATTGTGACTGGATTGCGGTTGCTGGACGTTTTTGTGTGTGATTGTAACAATTTCAGCGCTGACGGCAACTTCGAGGTGACGCTAGCGACGAAAGCGACCATCTACCATCAAGGCTTGGTTGAATGGAAGCCGCCAGCCATATACAAGTCGTCGTGTGAGATTGACGTTGAGTATTTTCCATTTGACGAGCAAACCTGTGTACTCAAATTCGGTAGTTGGACCTATGACGGTTTTAAGGTAAGAAAATCATTTGCCAACCAACCAAAAATGAAAATCAAATCAAATATGCAAACAAACAGCCCTTCTCCTTCATCACGATTAAACCAAAACGATGGCGCACTTGATTACACTAAACTAAACATTTTATATTCGTTTATTTTTGTATAGGCTTGTAGTTTATTCATTTGAATAAATTTGTTTATACCTCCCTTTTAATATACAACAATTTTAAATACATAAACTATATGAAAATCATATATTATGTAGATATACAATTACACAAATGTTAAAACTAATCCAATAAATAAATGACAATTGCTTAAATTGAAAAATAATTACAATCGATAGAAACAAGTGCAATTAAAACACTAATTAAATAATTTAATAAATAAATTACAATCTGTATAATACAAAACTATCACAAATGTGTTCAATTTATATAATATATGTTTAGTTATATCTAGGTATAAGTATGAATTTTTCATGAGACAATTTTGTGTAATAAGTTTAAAGCAAATTTCAAAACGCAAAATATTTTTTTCGGTTAACTCGCTCTCTAATACGAGCGTATACGGACAATGCGTTTAACATGGCAGAATATCTGTTTTCCACTTTTCTCCTACGTCCTGCCAGCTTTCGTTTAAGTATTTCCCTTAAACCTAAAATATTATGAATTCATGTGCAACGAAGCTAATGGAGTGTACGACAGAATCACGCATTCGACGGCCATTTACCATCCACTCGTACTTGCGGAGGTATTCGCTCCAGTCGAGGGAAAACATTGGAAAAACATCGCGTCGCTTTACCGTCCTGAAAGCGAGTAGCGGAGAAACGTTGACACATCGTCCTAATAGCCGTCCGGCCTCGTTGGACGATGAATCTAAATAAGTTACTCGCATGATTACGCATCATTAAGCATGTAAAATTCAGTGTTCAGCCACCTCTTATTCATGAATTTCAACTTTTCCGACGCCAGGGCGCCAGGATTTGTCTCCAGTCCAAGTCTTCAGTCAGTTGGTTTGAACACTTTAGACAATTACTTTTCGAAAAAAGCAAGAGCGCAACATGATGTTCAATATTTATTATTCCAAGAAGATTCCTGAAATATAACAAGAGTGAACATCATCCTTAACACAATGTACGTTATGTTAGAAGGCAAACAGGCAAATTCATATCCGGTGATTAATTACGCTCTAGATGAATCATTAATTAAACATTGATTGATTGCGTCTTAAGAGATGATTCAATCTTTGTCGAATATTAAAATTTAATTAAACAATTGCAATATAAAACTCACAAAAACAAAAGAAAGCTTAGATTAGAAAAATAACAAAATACGTAAGATGTATAAGATGTCAGCAAGTATAAATTAGAAATTGTTATCAGTTCTCGTCTGTTATTTTCTTTGTCGCTGCTTTCTGATATAAGTGTCATCTTTCATTGTTATCTCTAGGTCTGTTATGTCCACTTGTGGCGTTTCTTGTCATCGTCATTGTGATAACTCAATTTTCCGTTTTTCTCATTTCGTTCTTCATTTTTTCCTTTCAAAAATTCTTCGTTGAGGCAATTCATTTAATATTTTCATTTTTCATCATGATGAGCTGTTATCACTTCTTCTCGGTCAAGCGTTTTATTTTAATAATTACTTTTTGTATTCATATGAAAAAGATAGGAGCGATAAGTTGAGACGATGATAGTTCGTGTCACCGTGACTATTTCATGTCCATCGCACATAATATGGCTATGTCTATACTCCTTCCACGCTTCATACACGTTCAACAAAAAGAACATGTTTGTGTCTTTTGCGTTGTGCGAACTAAACGTAATGCGAGACGGAATGAGAGATGTCGGTTGCGAGAAGTCGAAGTGCACAAGAGCGAAATGGGTGAAATACGGGAATATGTAATGTGTGTAGCAAATGCCGAACGAGTTGAATTTACTTTGAAATGAGATTGGGTGCGACATGGGAAATCGGAAAATATGATACGATGTGATGTGAGCATGCCACTCGTATCAGACAACGATTGGGTGTGAGAGGGCTGAAGCTGATACTGTGGAGATAGAAAAAAGAAAAGTCCGTCGGTGACATGAAAAGGTTTTATCGGTCAGCGAGCAGCGATGCCTCTTATGTAGACGACGGTTTTGATGTATCATTTTCAAAAATTGTCGATAAAACGCGAATCATGCACTCATCGCCATATCACATTTGTGACAAGGAGAGGAGTTTAGAATTACGTAATATGATTGGTTTGATTTTATTATATTCGTTATTCAATTTCCTCCAGAAATCCTTATTCCGTAAGTCTGTCCAAAGTGGAGGCGCCGGGCATTCGCGCTTTTAGCATAAAGCCCGACGCCTTCACAATATTTTTTTAGATTTTATGATAAATATTATTTTATTCGTTTTTCAATTAATTTTAATGTGAATGCGCTGGGCAAACCTATCATTTAGTGTAACCCGGCGCCTCCACTTTTTGAAAATATTATTTTTTACACATTTTGAGCATTTTACTTAAAATAAAATTGTTAATGGAAAAATTCAAACTTATAACAAATTTACCTAATACTAAGCAGTGTGAATGAGTTACTGGATGCGTGAAAATTTTATTCTTGCTTTTAAATGTATATTAATTATTGTAATAAAATATTTTCTTTAAACTAGAAATTATTGTAAACTGGCAAAATTGCCAAATTAAATGGAGATTTTTGTATCTTTGTACTTGAAAGGAATGGACACCTGGAGGAAAGTTTCGTCTGCAATCAGTCGAAATAGCTTTAAGTACTATGTTTCAGTGTTGTTAAAAGGTTACGTTTATAGGAAATTGAAACCAAAACCTCTTAAAGCTAAACGAAAACGAACTTAGAAAAAAGAAAAAAGTTTTTGTGTTTTGCTTTGTATGGTTGCAGCGCCGACGGCAACTATGAGGTGACGCTGATGACGAAGGCCAACATCTACTACAACGGCCTAGTCGTCTGGCAGCCGCCGGCCGTTTATAAGTCATCGTGCGCAATTGACGTTGAATTCTTTCCTTACGATGTCCAAACATGCGTGTTGAAGTTAGGAAGTTGGACCTATGACGGGTTTAAGGTTCGCGCAATCAACCATTCCATACCATACATACTGTACTTACAATAATGAATGAAATTAATGATATAGTCAGTCATATGTTTATCCATTGTATACTTACTTATTGTATTGTAATGTTACCATACTTACTACTTTTTGGGTTGTCATGATTGATGTGTTTGCTGAATCTTATTATACTTATTGGAAAGTTTCTTATAAATGTCTAAATGCTATTTATAATTGAACGATGGACGTTTGTTCTTTATAAATATTTACTAATAAGTTTAGATAATACGATATAAGTATAATTGCTCATACAGGGTGTTAATATGTTTGTCATAATAAAACAAATAATGAAATGATATTTTTAATTAGGAAACAGCCTGTATAATGCAATTATACTCTACATAAATATATAAATTCTATGTATAAAGCAAGCAAGATACATACTGTACATATTTTCGAACACATACTTACTTGCAATTTATACATATTTATACTTGGTGTTCAATGATCACTCTTTTCGAGCAATATTCAATCAAGAAGCTATTTCAATGATGCATTAATTATTTCTCATTCACATTTTTTGTGCAACAACACCTTGTATAAGATTTATATATACATTTTAGATAATAATTTGTTACCAGTAATAAAAGTAAAAGGGGAAAGGTATAAAATTAATTTGCAAAATCTCCATAAAATACATATTTTTCTTCATCAGTTAATTGAAAATAAAAAAAATGGGAGAAGAAACCAAAAGTACACAAATATGTCGTTTATCGTTGGTTTTAATTTATTTTACTTTCGCCGGTTTTTATGTCTCAATTGATGAATAATATGTTTTTAAATTTATGTTATTGTAATATTAATTTAAGTAAAAGCATCGAAGCATGTTGCCAAATAACTGTAGATAATATGAAATAAAATTATATTCACTTAAATGCACTTGAATTGAAATTAAATTAAATTTCAATAGTTTTATACACACTTTTATAATAACTAATTATGACTAGTTATGAATGCACTTTTTCCACACTATAGTTGATAATAATAAAGTGATGTATTTCACTGACAGTTAATAAACGTACTTACGTAAATAAATTACTACCTAAAACAAAACATAAACAATTAACACTTAATCTATTTAATTTATTTTTAAACCATTTTCTATTTAGTTTTTATTTTTTGATATACTTTGTACCTTAATCATTTTTTTTTACAAAAATGTTATATTTATTTAACCAAACTATTATTGTTTCATTCATAATAATATCATCATTAACTATTGATAAGCAAATATCATAATTTAAAAAGCAAACTGCACATTAACAAAATAATTAAATAATATGTAATTAAATTTAAATTTTACAATTTGTATCCCTATATTTCTGGTTGCATGTTTTTTAGTACATATTTTGTTTTTTCTGTGCTGCTTAATAATTGTGTTTCATTAAATTTTTGTGCATGATGTATTTGTGCATAACTTGCTTTGCTAAATGTAAAAATTGTGTGATGCTAAAACTTATTCCTGACAGATAATAATTAATTGTCTATTATAGTGACTCCCTTATTACTCTTGAAATTTTATAACTTTTCAAGTTTATAATTCAATTCACAATAATAAAAAAAGTTAAATTACTTTCTGTTTATGATAAGGAATAAAACTTTAAAACTTTTATTTAAATTATTTTCATAATATCGAAGAATTTTTATTGGACCGAATCAAAATATAAGTCAATGTACAAACACTCAGTATGCGATATTAAGTATGGCTGGATAAAGTTAAATATTTAATCACACAATACAAATTAGTTTTTGGAACCGTTTCAATTTCAAAATTTCAACTTTTATTTAATTACTCTAACATATTGCGCCTATAGGATAATTGAAAAATTGGAAAAGGTTGAATGAAATATGTTCAGTCGTGTTAATGGGGGGAACATTGTGCATTTGCATATAGAAAAGCGACGACCGTAGCAATGGTGTGAACGTGTAATTAAATCGACACACACCACACGGGTTGCGATTCTCTGGCATTGGGAGTAAAGGTATGGGAAAGCCGGCGACGATGCTTTTGCGATTCGGGATTCCGAGCAGGGGTTTGTGCATAACCTTTGTGATCCGAGACGAGACCTCGAGCCGCGATCCGTGCCGTGCCGCTTGCGATGAAATGTAAGCGTACCCCACAAATCGACCTCTTTATTCCGCCGTTCCTAATTTAACACCTACCATAAGTATTCAAATCAAATTTACCAAACATATAGATATTGCGTGAAATACCGAAATACAGGATGATGGAATTGTGTGTGTTTCATGCAAATTCGAAATTGCCCACTTTAATTTCCCGCCAAAATTTTTTATGGTAATTAATTTTGTCATAGCATTTATAAGAAATCCAAGTCTGCTTAACACATATTTGTGGAAAGTTTGGCAACAGAAGCGCGTTAATATAGTGGCAGAAACGTGCCAGGACCTTGCAGCCTAGGACTAAGAGCAAGTAGGAAATGAGGAATAGGGCAGACCACAGGATGCAGATTAGACCCCGCCGACCCGAATACTGAATATAAGCATTACTCACTCCTTAAAGTGAGCCAGCCTTCCTTTCCGCACTCGCTGTGAGATGAACAAAGACGACGTGTTTGATGACCTTTGAGCATAAGGCGGCGGGATTAAAACGTTTCTCTTTTGTTCCAATCGATAGCATAACAAGGACCACATCGCCAAACGTACAATACTATCAAAGTGGATTCAGGAGTGAATTTTCATGTCGGGAAATTCTGCATTTTGCCAATTTATGAAGACTTCAAGTGTCGCTTGTGTACGAATTCACAAATACCTAAACAGTACTATTATAAAGTTGCTTTTATGTTTTAACATTTTTAAGCAGATTATTGTAGTTATACTTTCGCCGGAATTGAGTGGCTTATTTGCATAAAAGACTGAAAATCTAAAAACCAAGCGCCAAACGGACTAACGAACGGACGCGTTGGGATTTGGGATTCGTTCATGTGTGCGCATACGATATTGGGCATCGCGTCAACGTTTTCATTGCTATTCTTTAATTAGCAAAAACTTGCCGAACCATTCTGTCAAGTTTTTTCTAGCATATTGCTATTTTCCGTTTTTGTTCTTAGAAAATTCTGATTAAAGAATTGAAGGTAAAACTTGTAGGAGTAAAGTGAGCTTTAACTGTTGTTTATTATTGTTTTTATTTTCCTCTCAGTGTGCTTTAAATCAATATAAGTGGGTTTTGCTTTTGTGGTTCTGTTTTCTTTTAGTTTCCAACATGTTTGTTTGTTGTTTCTCATTTGCTATTTGCAATATTTGCTTTTGCATTAAATTAAACTAATAAAATTAACATTTAAAATAACTCAACTAAAATAATTTTTTATATTAATTGTTTGAAAAAATAAATGCTTCCCATTGATATGACAACGGGGAGAGAATCAAATCTTTACACTATTCTAAATATTATAAATAAACAAGGCATGCATTTTCAAAAATAATTCATGTATTGAATACAAAAAAGAATTGTTGGTAACTTTATTTATTTAATTTAACAACATTATTTAATTTATTATTTAAATTTAACATTTGCATTAACGCAAAAACTGTATCAAGAAAACTTTAACGAATTCAACGAGTTGTATTTTTAGTGGTGTACTTGGTGATTTTTGACGCACCACAAATTTTATACCTTTTCCAATCGCATTAACTCGTAACGTACCAACGCGTTTGCAGATAGAGATAATAGTCGTTGACAAGTTTTTAATTTGTTTTGTTATAGAATGCATTGGAATGATGCCGATATAGGTGTTAAATGTTGTCATGAATTTAATCCGATTGCAATTTATAGTTGATAGAGGCCCGAGCGATTAAATTGTGGCTTTATTTGTCAAAAAACGAATTGAATGTGCAATGTTATACGTTACTTAAAACTAAAGAGACCAAAAATCATCTTTCTAGATTTCCTAGAAATAGACAACCAAATTGATTCGTGAATCGTTCGTTCGCATCTTTGACTTTCACGAATCCTGATGTTATTCCATTTTAATTTTTTACATTGCGCAAACGCACCTCGAATCACTTTGGTAAATGGTCTCTATAGTTTTCAAATAGAATTTAATGCCAATGAATTAAGTTATATTGTTATAATTAATGTCTGAAAAAATATGCAAGTGACAGAAAATTTATTGGAAATAACTGCTTGGTCAATGTTAAATGTTAGCATTTTTAGAAGAACATTAGAATTGAATATTGTTGTTATAATATGTTATTAATATAACTAAAACGAATTATTAATTATGAATGTATTCATTTAGTGGGCGCTTGAAAGTGGATCATTGCTTAACAGCATGTTTATAAATACAGGGCTTAAGAATCACAGTATACTAGTGATTTGAAATTATGATAATCAATTTGTTAAACTCAGTGGTAACTTTAATAAGATGGTATATGTATTAAATTTCATCACTTCAGTTAATTGCTTTTGGAATCTTCGGATAATTAATTCATAAAATTTAATTGAAACATCATTAATTATCTAATTGAGCTATTGTTTAAAATATTCGACTTATATCTCGTGTATAATGTAACATACATGATCATGACATAGAGAAAATGCACATGTAATGTAGGTTTAACGAAAACAGTTAATTAGCGTTCCCCATTGTCGTCGTTCGTCGTAGACCTTCGCTTAATTTATCGCATAGTTTAATACATAGTTGAGCATTCCAACATTTCTTGTCGTTCCTCTGCCTCATATCTTTGGCAGAGTGATGGGTGCGCTTATGTGTCGTATCGTGTATTGTGCTTAAATACTCCCTTCCAAAACTCTTCTTGTTTACTTTGCCCTTGTTTCAAAACAAGTTAAGTTAGGATTTAGGTACTTGTATTTTACTTTTTATAGTCCAATTTTTGAAATCTTCAATGTTCTGTACAATTAGGACAAATATCACATTTCAGTCAGTAAGTAAGTGTTTCATTACAGGATGCAACTTGCGCATACACTTTTAACAATGTATGATACTCGTACTTATTTACTTAATTACCAAATTTGAGCTATATTAGACTGCCCGAGAGGGAACAAATTCCCATGCCAGGACTCAACATCCGCCATTAACTCGTCAACTAAACATACTTTCCTACTATTAAAACTGGCGTACTACGACTAGGAATATTCTCACTTCAGCTCTAAAATTCGCTGTTCACTTCATTTAAAGGTTGCACTTTATTCGTGTAACATACCTACATATTTTATTATGTTTAGACTTGAAACTAGCACATAAACATTATTATCCTGTACAAGGTGTACAAATCTCCATGCACACGAAGGATCCGTCATGAACAAATTGAGACACCCAGTATATAAATTAACTCTATTACGGCATTGTTTAACGTTACGTATTCAGACATTGTTTGGTATGATGTTGATGTTGTGTTGTCCTTTAATTATTCACTGTAACCTGTTACTCACATGTGCACTGCTGGATGCATGTGTTTGTGTTTAATTACTATATGCCGCATTCCTATCATATCTGGACTAAATATATTCCGCTTCTATTAAATATAGATATACATAGCAGTAAATATATAAATGTTTTAGTATTTGAGGTATATTTGGTCGTAATGTTCTGTTTGTTCTTGTTCTTCGTAGTTATAGAGTTTGAAAATGTTGTAAACCGTGGAAATTTATGAAAATGTGTGTTAGTATTATAAGTTAGTAGCTTTACTATTAGTTGAGTGTGTGTGCGCTATGATATACAATTTATATTTGAAATAGTATCATGTCTAAGCTCTAAGGAATAGAAGTAGTAAACGTAGTGGGCACTTAAGGGTGTGGAACGCGGGAACGTTTTTATTCCCAAATTAGTAATTTAGCATTTATAGCTCATGCAAATTTAATTTTCATTCGGGAATTTATAGAAGGCACATTTCGAATTTTAGTAACATTTACGACTTGCTACTATTAGTAGACATACTTCTATGTAGATTCTATGTATATGTAAAGTATAATTGCCATGCGTGTGAATTTAGTTCTAGTTGTACTCATATGTAGTGTAATAGTTGCGAAGGTATCTTTATGGTTATTTCAAACGTAATTCATTAGTTAATTGTTCATGTAGACATGTTGCACGTTATACCTGTAATAATTAATTGATTTGTGTTGCTTTCTCCTAAATTAGTTTAGTTTCAGAATTAGTATATATTCTGATTTTCTACAGGATATTTCAGATTTTCAGCATTTGATTTGAATAAATATTTTTGCAAAATGTGTTTTTAACATAATATTTCAACTATTTTTTTTAACCAAACGACTGATTGAAAATGAAAACACATTTTTTCATAAAATAGCAACAAATCAAATAGTAGATCTGGCATGCATTTAGTCTTGGTCTATTTTATTTTATTGATTTGAGTTATTTACAAAGCAATGGAATACATTTGAACTACCGATTCAAAACTTTTAACAGAGGTTTGCTAAATTCAATTTAAATTGCGAAACTGTTAAACTTCGTTGGATAATTGAGATGTAAATCTATTGTTTATTGCTTTTTCATGGCTTTAACTGCTTAAACTTTTATTTCTATTATTTTGGTTTTCTTAACATTTGTGTCCTTTTGGTTTAATTGTTTCCTAAAGTATCAAATCAGAATTTTAAATTACTTTTAATTTTGAACATTTGAAATAAAGGCAAATTTACCATCAAAATTACTCAAAATTTATTTCTGTTCTTACTATTTAATCAATCACAATTTCATTTCTTCTACTTTACCAAAAAACAAATATTCAACACAACTCTACAAACTCAAAACATTTTTTCAAAAGAAAAACTATAAATTTTTACAAAAATTAACTAGATATGAAACGTGAATGCTTCCTTTTCAGCTTCAAATAAAATTATAAAAACGCGTAATGACGTGAAAAATTTACATTCTTGTGTTTTTATTGAATATTAATAATCTTAATTTTGACTTAAATTATTTCTTTTATTTTATGTGTGTGTACATACATTATTTATCTTATCTTGCAGCAATATTAATGATTTTATGGCCAATATATATATATTTAAAATCAGATGATACTTAATGATGAATGATTATTGTACAGTTTATATAATTATATATAATTATAAAACTATTATATAAATATATATAAATGTTGATATTGAATGTTGATATTTTTATTTTCGATTAGTGTGTATGTTGTATGTGTTTTTATTACTTGACTGTGTTTCTATATACATATTCAGATTTACTTAAGCGATTGACATAATGATAATTGTGATAGTTGGTATATATCTAATTGATTGATATCCAAGATATAAATTATGTGCTTAATATGCATCACAACATTTATTCAATGCATATAATTAATAATAGTATGACAAGCTAATGCCAATGTATTATTACTAATTTGGATATTGCGCTATGTGCAGGTCGATTTGCGCCACATGGATGAAAAGGCCGGGAGCAACGTTGTCGAAGTTGGGGTGGATTTGTCAGAATTTTATATGTCCGTCGAATGGGACATACTCGAAGTACCTGCTGTAAGGTAATATATTCCTGCGTTATTATTCCTACTATTTTTGATTTTCTTTTAAATTCGAATTACTTGTTAATAATTAAACTTCTGAAACTTCTTGCAATTTCAAACATGTCATTAACGCCTTAGGTTTGGGTGTTATTCAAGATAGGCAGCTATAGTGTGAGTCTAAATTTTAGTTTAAACTGAATTCATTACTCGCCTCGTCGTAAATAATGTACAAGACATTTACTTAAACTCAAAAGCGTTAATTACATGCGAGTATCATTTGAAAGGGTTCACTAATGCCATATACGCCGTATGTA
Source organism: Leptusa sp. GC000079 (assembly GCA_030264655.1). Taxonomy (NCBI): domain Eukaryota; kingdom Metazoa; phylum Arthropoda; class Insecta; order Coleoptera; family Staphylinidae; genus Leptusa; species Leptusa sp. GC000079. Next base: position 12,230 of record JARJDT010006131.1, read on the forward strand.
TTCACATATACCACCTGATATAATGCGCGTCTCGGAAATATCTTTACTGGTTCGTAAACTTCTTCTGCTTCTTCCGAAGCGACAAGGCTTAATTTTCAAGTTGACAAAAGATCTTTCGAACTGTTCCTTGTTCCTTAAATGAGGAAACTTTCCGAAAACTTTATTACTCCATGCATGTAAGATGATATTTTATATCCAGGATTGACTTGTTTGTTAATCCTTTGTTTGGCTTGTTCATCCCCATCTTTAAATTCGTGTATCATAATTTTAAAATGGAGAGTTGACATATACGATTAAATTATGAACCTCGCAGCTTTATTGGTTTTAAAATTGGGAAATAAAGATTTTAATTTTGCGTGTTCTGTTGTAGAAATGAAAAATTTTACACCTGCTGTGATGAACCATATCTGGATATAACATTCAACATAACGATGCGCCGCAAAACTCTATTCTACACCGTGAACATCATCATTCCGTGTATGGGCATCTCGTTCCTCACTGTTTTAACCTTCTATTTGCCCTCCGACAGTGGCGAAAAGGTAATATTTTCATTTAATAATTCATTATTAAAATTATTGATTGCTATGGTTCTATTTTAATGTTCTATCTTATATGTATAATAAAATCACATAGATAAATAGTCTTTTGCGTTTCTATCCTTTACCCAACGATTATTGGTGGTTGAATTTTGACTAGTTGGTTTGACTCTTTGAAGTGCACTCGCCGGGCAGTTTTCATCGATATTTTGTTTGCGGTGCTGCTTTGTTTTGCTCTTTGAGTCAATTCGTTTATTCAAGCCTATACATACATACATATATCGTCAATATCATAGGTTGCAACTCCCGCAACTGTACAATGCGATACAACATGAGCATACGATCATGAATCTCAAAAAAGTCAAAAGGAAAAGTCGTACTCTCCAACGTTATCGGTGGTTTAAAGTACATGACGTGCGGCGATGATGAAAAAAGTTTACCATTGTTTTTCGTTCGCATTTGCCTTTACGTTTCATTTCGTTTCGTTTGCCTATTGTTTCGCATTTGAATATTGTATTTTTATATATTTTCATTTTGGCTGACTTTACGTAAAATGCGCCAACTTTAGTTCCGTTTTCATTCAATTTACTTTCATTTCGTTATTACGACTTTTATATTGTTTGCACTTCTTTTTTGCATTCTCTTACTTTGTGCACTTTCTTCTAAAGCATTCAAATTCTTCTAATAAGCATTATTTAAAAGAAAATGTACACTTCCTGTGGCAAACATCGATCACTTCGATTAAAACTTTTCGGTTCGAAAAGTTACGTTGCATGAATTTAATCACTTACCTACTAAATTTGTAAGTTTCAATAACATTATTTATTTTTATTCTAGTTACGAAAGTAAGAAAGTGATCCCATAGTGTGTTGGGTATAGCATTTCTAAATAGATAGATAAATCGAAGGGAGATTTTTCTTTGACGACATTGAGCTTAGCGAGAGGTTTTTGCGGAGAAAAATGTGACAGGACGAAAATGTGCGTGATAAAAGGTTTCTTCTTAGTTGCGAATCACGATGCTCATATATTTCGCACTAAAAATGTATTCTTTCATGATGATGATTATGAAAGAAATGATTAAATGACAGAATGATTGATTGTCTTTGATATTTCCCACTTAGCTCATAAAGTGTAAAAATACATTTATAAATTTGATTTTTTATCGATGATAAACGATTTTTACCATTTTATGTACCAAAATAAATTTCATTTTATTATATAAAACTATACATATATTCTTTATGTCTTAATATATGATATAAATTAATTAAGATTTTCAATCATAATATGATGAAGTAAAGTAAGCTAAAAGCAGGATTAAAAACAGATTATTTACCGAGCATTTCATAATGGTGAATCTAAATCGCAACTCTTGTGGTTGCGCTTAATTTTCCGCCTTTTAACCAAACAAGGTTTAAACATTTTTCAAGTATACAGCTACTTAACTTATCTTCCGGAATTTTGAAACAAATTTTCTTCATTATCTCTTAAGACGTCGAGCATCTCATAATATTTAGTCGTATAGGACAGCACGACATAAACGCACAAGCTACATAATTCAAGGATGATGTATAAAATGCGAACCTTTAAAGTTTAATTTAAGTCCGGAAATGAGATGTTACCTACTTACTTGAACAGCTTACTTTACAGAGTGTTACAAATTACTTTGCAATGAACACAAACATAAATGTATACTCTTAGTGAGTTTTTACAAGAAAATATAAGATGGGAAAAAAGTTGAATTGACATCACGATCAAGATATTTACATTAAGCAACATCCGAAAGGCGTGGTTTTGATACGAAACGTCTTAAAATAAAATGAATAAGTGTGTCTTCTTTTAACTTTTTCTGCCTATTCGCTTTTTCAACATTCACATCGCCGCTTTACATTAGCCAGCATTATACAACAAATTTGAATTTTCTAGATTTATTTACGAACAGGAATTTGCATTACGCAAAAAAAACGAATGGAACTCAGATTAATGGAAATTACCTACGCATTACAAAAATATTCAAGTGGAAGAAAAAAATTAGCAAATTTAAATTGTAGAAAGGCATGCTTCAAAGAGGGTAAATAAAAAGATAACGATTATAAAGCGCAAGATATATTAAACGAAATTGCTAATGGGGATAAAGTTCTGGAATTCTCTTGTTTTCTGTCATTTTAATATCTTCAAATATTTGCAGTATCTTTAATTTGAAAGCAATTCCAAAATAAAATTCAGGGTGAATCAAAAGTAGCGGATTCTTTTATGGAAGAAATTAAAAGAACAGTTTTCTTTATTTATTGGAATTTATGAATCGGGATAATAATAATAATAATAAGGTTTAGATTTTATATGTATGCAAAGTAATGATGTTATGTTAATTTGAGCGCTTAATCAGTAACCAATAACAAGTAATTAACACATGCAATTAACATTAACAAGATGTGAAGCGCTGATAGATTCCTAATTCGACATTGTTAATAAATTCACAGGATGTAATTATCCACGAGACCACGTG